>JBBPTV010000190.1:0-35870 GCA_038094275.1 Tubosaeta brunneosetosa | reverse complement strand
CGCGAACTAACAATTGGAAAGTAGAAAGGTCGAAACGACATGTCACTTTCCATCACGCACCAACTGAACGATTCTCGCACCTTTTGGAGTGCCAACTAGAGCTCCTTGGATCGTTCTCTATGCCACTGTCGTTGTCGGCGTTGCAGTGGTGGGGTGCCTTTGCCGACTGTTGCGCCCCTGCGCGTCCGAATCTTGGGTGGTGGATGGTGCGCCGTTGCGCGGCCCTCGCCTCGTCATCTTGCAGGTGTCGCGTGGGCTGTTACGCCCCCCAGTCGTCGTCCTTTAGGTGCGCTTGGTAGGTCCACCTGTGCCACCTGTTGTCGTCGGCCGTTGTGCCCCCAAGCACGTCGTCCTAGGGTGCACCGCTACGCTGCTCCTACACTCCTCGCCGTCTCGCGGGTGTCTGTTACGCCCTAAATTCGTTTTCTATTGGGCGCGTGTACATGCGCGTGACCATTGCGCCCCCGTTCTTCGTCTTGGGTGGAGGGCGCAACGTTGTGTGGCCCCACCCTCTCGTCGTCTTGTAGGGGTGCGCGCGTCGCTCGTCGTCCTGGATGTGTGCGTGCACCTGCGCAGGCCGTTGTGCCCCCACTCGTCGTCCTAGTTGGTGGATGGCGCACCATTGCACTCCCCTCGCCCGGTTGTGCCCTCCCGCCGTCGTGGTGGTGGTGGCGATGTGCGCCGTTGCCACTCGTGTTTCGTTCTGGTCGGTGAACGGCACTGCCCCCACCTTCCTCGCCGTCTGGTACGTGTGCCATTGTGCTTCCCGCGTGTCGTCCTGGTGGGTGGTGGGTGCGCCGTTGCGCTACCACGCCTTCCTCGTCGTCTTGTGGTGTTGGGCATGCCACGTGCCATTGCGCCCCCATCGTCTTGATTGGTGGTGGGAACGCCGTTGCCCTCCTCTTGCGCTCCTCGTCGTCTTGTGGGTGGTAGGCGTGCCGCGCGTCGTGGCGCCTCCCATGGTCCTGGTGGGTGGTGGTTGCGCCGTTGCGCCGCGCCGCCTTCCTCATCGTCTTGCGGGTGGTGCGCCTGCCACTACGCCTCCTACACGTCATCCTGGTGGTTGTGCTGGTGCGCTGCCCCGCCTTCTTCGTCGTCCCGTGGGTGGTAGAGATGGCGCTCGCACCCTTCTATTGTCGTGGTTGGTGGTGGGTGTGCCGTTGCGCGGCCGCCCTGCTCGTCATCGTGTGGTGGTGCATAGGCCGAAATCTCTATGGTCAGCCGACGTTCTTCGCACCCGGCTTGCCCTCGGTGGCTATGGCATCGTTTATGTGACGGGTGGGTCTCCAAACATACTGAGAGGTTCCTTTTGGATTTCTCATGTTGTATGTCAAGCCCTCCGTGCGACACGACCTTTTTGGCCAGATGCTGACCAGCTGTTGGCGGTGATACGGTCAAATACGCGCGACGAAGACGCGAAAAGCAGTAAAGTAGGTCATCCATCCCATCCCTTTTGTGGATCTCGACCTTACGCCTTTGCAAACAAGTGCACCGCCCAGCCGCTTGAAATGAGTCCCTCGCCCAGGTGATGTGCGACGAGTGTGGGGCAGGACAGGATGAGGTCGTATGAGATATGAAAATTGGGATTTATCCGCAAGTACTTCCAGGTTTGAAAATGGTGAGTAACGGTTCTCACAATGTTCATGTAGGCAAAAAGGTATGCTGAGCGTGCTCATGATGAAGGATAGGTTCAAATAAGCGATTATAATTGAACCTAGCCCGCGAGCTCACTAGCATTGTTGTGAAATGGTCCCGCAACGCGGTCTGATTTTCTACGTAAGCTAAACCGCTTTTGTTGCACGTCACCCAGGAGACTAGGGACGAGGAGATGCTCACTATCGAGGTCCGCTCTCTTCAGTTTCATTAATATCCGAGTTCTTTGATGCTTGAGCCACTCCGGTTGTCAAGCTGGGTGGGCTGTGTTCTTTGTGAAAATATGCAGAGACGCTGTCGAGCAACTTGCATTGCACTCCCTTACCGAGTGGCTCATTGGGGGTTCCCAAAGCTATAAATTAGCATCATGGCGAAGTGGGGATCCCCACCATCTTTCCCCCAACCCACCCGACACGCTCTACTTCCTCCTATACATCTTCTACGCGTTACCGACTCTTCACCTGGATGACTAGACATGATGTACGTCCACTATTCGTTGTCCGACGTGTGCGCATCACTCACCTGTGTCAGCCATATATGCAGCGAGCGACGCACGCCAAGAACGGGGACCCATCGTATGTGCACCACCATACCCACCCATACGCACCATGCCCCACTCGGTATGTCTCGAGGCTTTACAACGCATGTGCGCCACTTATCTGTGCAAATCACCCTCCATAGTAGCTAAAGAGATGGTATGTCCACGGTTCGTTCTGCTACGCGCGTGCGCTCATCCGTGCCATCCAGGTCTCTATGCTGTGTGATATACGCTCTAAGCAAAGTCTCACTTTGTCCGCGATATTCTATCCAAGGCGTATACGCCGTGATGACCCATTGCAGGGACAACCCGGGGCTAACATTCCTCCTGCGATGCTCAAGGATGATGGATACCCTGGCAGTCGACGGAAACGGTTGCGCGGCGAGCTTTTGTCGAGCGCAGACGGCGACCACACAAGTAGGACATGTATGTCCCTCGTGGTACGTCTACACTGTTTACAGCCCATGCGCGCCGCTCATCTGTGCTGCTCAGACGACCGCGAGGCATGACTGGGTGGTGGGTGACCCGCGGCGAGCCTTGTGCGTTTTTTTGCTCATCTGGATGGTTTCAGCGGGCTGTCCCGGAAGGACGCCTTGAAGTGTCATAGCATCCAGAGTACAAGGAGGAGATAGAAGACGCCACGCGCGCAGCCTTGGGGGTGATCGCGAGGGGAAGAAGAGGGGCGTGTCCTCTCTGCACACATAGCGCGACGGGAGACTGACCCGGTCTACAGGTTGCTGGCATATCCTTGGTGTCGGACGACCCCCTCGAACGGCCCGCACTCCCCGGCCTTGCTCTCCCGGAATGTATGCTTCCGGTGTGGCCGACAGGGTGTATTGTACAGACCAAGAGGGCAGCGGAGACACCGACGTGAGCGAGCGGGCGGGGGTGGGTCGGTCCGCGGGGGCGGGTCTGCCACTAGCCTGCCGCGCACGGTCGACCTCCACTTTCCATCCGGGTACAGGCGCAGCGCGAGGTCCTCGGGGCGCGCGCGCACGTCCCATTGAGGTATGCCCCAGCGGGGTGCGCCGTCCACGGGTCGTCTACGCCACGCTCGACGTTGTTCAGCGCCACGTCTTCCGATCCGCACATGGATGCAAGGCATGGCACGCTGGGTGCTAGAACCGTGGGGGTGGGTTCCGCGGCCGCCATATAGTGGTCTACGCGCGGCGCTATCTCGTGCACGTCCAGCGGCCTCCTTCCGTCCCAGCGCGTGGACGTCCACGTGCGCGTCTGCGATGCCGTTCTGATCTGACGAAGAGAGGCGCTAAAGCACACAAGCATCCCGAATACGCGCGCGTGCATATTTGGAGGAGCACCGAGTGAAGAAAGGGGGGATCTGTCCCAGGCAAACACTGTATTTCACCATCAGACTTGTACTCTACAGATACTAGTCCACGAACGAGTTGTATGACGTTGTTGATGAGCGCATCCGGTCAGTACTTTGTCCGCCAATGACACCAGTGGGAGCACCCTCAAGACACTGGCTGTCTGCGAGGGAACACGGCGGCGCAGTGAGAGACGCATCCTCAGAGCCCGCCGAAGAAGAGATGTGTAGTCTACAATAAGAATACATACACGTCTATCCCGTACATCCAAACAGATGGGTAATACAGACACGCCAGAGCACAGCAACAGACACGTCCGTGGGCGTCAGGGCCGTCGTTGAGCAGCCCCTCCGGCCCTCACGCCATCTCCATCTCCACCTCCATGCCGTCCCACTGCTCGACCGCGTGATCGACGCGCGGCGGCTCGTCGTCGTCCTCGTCGCCACTCCGGCTCTCCGACCGCGAGCCAGAGTGTGCGCGGACGGAGGAGCGGGGGAGGGACCACCCCGTGTGTGCGTACGTGTACTTGTACGCGTTGGACCGCCTGCGCGCCCGCGTCGACAGCGCCTCGGCGCGGGGATGGGACAGCGAGGCAGAGTGGGCATGCGACGGACGGGGGCGCGCGGCGGGCTGCTCCTCGCGCAGGGCGAGCAGGTTGAGCGCGTCATCCTCTGTCGTGGGGGTGGGCTCCGCGCTCCGCGCGGTGGGGACGGAGCTCGAGATCGGATGTGCGGGCTTGGCAGCGGGCGGGGGGACGAGGTCGCATGAGAGAAATGAGGGCCAGAGCGAGCGATCCTCTGGGAGGGAGGCCGAGGAGGGGGAGAGATGGGAGAGGATCGCGGCGGCCTGTCAATGCCCTGTTCGCGCGGTGACGATCGAGAGCGGAAGAGCGCACCTCGAGGAGCTGGAGGACGAATCTTCGATGTGACTGAGTCTGTGCCACCATCCAAGAAATCATCTCTTTCGTTCGCACACAAACCACGCATACAACGATATCCTTGCTTACAACAACCACATCGACAACGAGAACATTCGTGCAACTGGATTCAACGAACCAAACACAGCGGCAAAGAGCCCTTCTTCAATTGTCAACGTTGATGGTCCACGCAGACGAATCATCACCGTATGGTCCGAGTTTAATCTACCCAAGTATCATGATAAATCCTTCATGCACTCTGTACAGATTAATAAGTACCTGAGTACGATCTTTGCCATCTGGGAGGGTCCAGACGGCTCCTCCGTCCTGAGTCGCGATGCTTGAAAGACATCCAATGTTGAGTGAGAGATAAGAATGAAAGAGGCCCAAACGCACCGATATTTGTCTGGCCCGAGAGCGATTATAATCCAGTAGGATGGTTCTTGGTTACCAAGGAGCGGGGAACCCTACAAGACAAGTTCTAATTAGTCGCAAGTACTTTCTGTGTCATTTCCAAGAAACGTACCACAAGTTGGTTGGCGGTGAACGCATAAGAATCAGTAGAGGTTCCGTTGACAAACACGACAGTAGAGTTAGGGCCGGGGCGAATGTACCACTGTTAAATCAGCGTATGACCATCCGACTCATATGTAAATTGAAAGCGTACGCTCTGGTTCTTCGAGGCGTGGTTAACGCGGAAACCAGCGCTGTGGGCTTTCCATCGAGGAGGTCGACAGCTTGGTTGCTGTACTGCACGTTGACGATCTTGTATAGCTGATCCGGGTCCCACGACATTGTGAGTAGGGGATAGGACACTAATTGGCTGAATAGACTGAACCAGCACGCCTTGTATTTATATGTTTTCAAACGATCGCACCTGAAATTGCCAGTTCGGACCCAATGAATTGGCGTGCTAAACAACGCGGCCCCGTATAATTCATCCAAGGGTGAAATATGCTAAGATCTCATTCTAGAAGCTATCGCTGAAGTGAGGCTCTTCTTTTCACATTGATAGACAGGAGGCATCCCTGTAAGGTGATGGGCGCGTAGCCGTAGGATGACATTCTACCGGATGCCAGTGTCATTAGTGAGGCACTTCTTTCCACTTTGGACGAACACGAGGCATCCCCGTAAGGTGATGTGCGCAACCATTTGCGTGTATAGAATAGAAGCTAGGCGTGAGCTTGTCGCAACAGATCTTCGGATCAGAATTTGGTACCAGTCGTCAACATCCATCCATCCGTGGGGTATCCTCGTGAACTTTTTTGTCAAGCACGAGACTTTTCCTAGTCGGAACAACAGGTTCTGTATCATTTGAAGCGCATCCACGTGAAGAACAAACCCCTCAGATATGGCATTGGGATACGATAAGTAGGCATCTCTACCGTGATCGATCACTGGTACTCACTAGGATGGGGAATGCTTGCTTTCGGCCTGCTGGCCCAAGGAAATTTAAAAGTCCTGTCTAAGCTACACCTGTCTTGGTGTCCGTCGGGATATTCCACAACATGGCGGACATGACAAAGTATGAGCGGATATGATAACAGCGCTGAAAAGGCCCTCCGCCTGCAGCGCTCATTTGGGGAGTTGTGAGGCGATTCACGATAGGGCCGTTAATTCCTCACATCAAAAGAATCACTCACTACACCGTTAAAGTACCACGTATGCCAGATCTTGCCACCGCCGCATTCCAGCCACTAAATCATATTCAAAGCATTTATCCAAACCTGGGCTGGGACATTCCGCCAGATGAGGGATATCCAGAGAAGGGATTGTGCTACGACACTCGTGACTCAACGAACACGAACACATCAATATTTGCACACATTGATCGCGAGCCAGATCCAGGTTGGGTGCAAGCGAGGCGGGCAGCAGGAAACCAGAGTTGGGTACGGGTGCAGTCAAGAGAGGAGTAGGCCATCGAGCAGGACGGGGAGTAAGGTGGGGGTGAGTGACTGGACCCAGCGTGTATGAGAGCTCATAATCTTATTCCTGAGCCCAACGACGGAGTGCCAGTAGACTGACCAGTGATTGGTTTGGGTTCACTTCTGAATCTTTGGAACTCGGCGGTTTGCCGCCTCATCCATGTTCTGCGTGACATGGCACTTGTCACATCACGTGAGAGACTCTTTCGCCCAGTGGTTTGATTGCGTGCAGAGACGATGGATAAACAGCTAATGTACAGAATACAGCCTCCCCATATCATCAGACTAATTTTCTGGTTTCACTTCCTCTCGCAAGCGGAGAAATCAGCAGGACTGATTTCTTACTGAGTTGGGAGATGATGGTGTTTTGCGGCGACACCGAGTGATTTGATTAGTGAATGTAGTGTGCAAGATGGGATACTTACGCAGCGACAATTCCGACGCGAACTGACAATTGGAATGTAAAAGCAGGTGTTGCGTGGGCTGTTGCGCCCCCCACTCGTCGTCCTTTAGGTGCGCTTGGTGGGTGCACCTGTGCCACCTCACCGTTGTCGTCGGCCGTTGCGCCCCTCAAGCACGTCGTTCTGGGGCGCACCATTACGCTGCCCCTACACTCCTCGTCGTCTCGAGGGTGTCGTGTTGGCTGTTACGCCACGCACTCGTTGTCCTCCATTGCGCCCCCGTTCTTCGTCTTGGTAGGGGTGCGCTCGTCGTCCTCGGTGTGTGCATGCACGTGCGCAGGCCATTGTGCCCCCACTTGTCGTCCTGGTTGGTGGAGGGTGCGCTGTTGCGCTCCCCTCGCCCGGTTGTGCCCCTCCGTCGTGGTGGTGGTAGCGATGTGCGCCGTTGTGTCACCCGCGTTTCGTCATGGTCGGTGAAGGGCGTGCCGTAGCACTGCCGCCACCTTCCTCGTCGTCTGGTGCGTGTGCCATTGTGCTCCCCGCGCGTCGTCTTGGTTGGCGGTGGGAACGCCGTTGCGCTCCTCTTGCGCTCCTCGTCGTCTTGTGGGTGGTGGGCGTGCCGCGCGTCGTTGTGCCTCCCACGTGTCGTCCTGTGGTTGCGCCGTTGCGCCGCGCCGCCTTCCTCATCATCTTGCGGGTGGTGCACGTGCCATTGTACCTCCTGCGCATCGTCTTGGCGGGTGGTGGTTGTGCTGTTGCGCTGCCCCGCCTTCCTCATCGTCCTGTGTGTGGTAGACATGGTATGCGCACCCTTCTCTCGTCGTGGTGAGTGGTGGGTGCGCCGTTGTGCGGCCTTCGCCCTCCTCGTCATCATGTGGTGGAGCATAGGCCGAGATCTCTATGGCCAGCCGATGTTCTTCGTGCCCGGCTTGTTTTTCGAGCCTCTCGGGCTATGGCCTCGTTTAGCGGGTGGTCCAGTGGTTTCTGACATTGTTTCGTGTTGACGACGGTGACTATGTGCGATCGTTGCTGACAAATCTTCGATATGAGCGGGCCACTGTCGGACCGGTAGGACCTAACCGTGTCCAACCACAAGGTCGCCAAGTGTTTTGGATTGACATTGTACACTACCCACTGATCCTCAAGTTTCAACCCCCAAAAGCTTGTCCCTGCGAACATCTCTTGTTCCTTAATGTGTTCGTATCAAGGCCTCATTTAATTATGCAGACGACTGCGCCACCATCCAAGAAATCATCTCTTTCATTCGCATACAAAACACGCATACAACGATATCCTTTCTGACACTAACCACATCGACAACGAGAACATTCCTACAACTTGCTTCAACGAACCGGACACAGCGGCAAAGAGCCATTCTTCAAGTGATGGTCCACACGGACGCTTCATCACCGAATGGTCCGAGGACAATCTATCCGGGTGTCATGAGACATGCTTCATGCACTCTGTACAAATTGATAAATACCTGAGTACGATCGTTGCCATTTGGGAGGTTCCAGACGGCTCCTCCGTCCCTAGTCGAGATGCTTGAAAGACATCCCAATGCTGAGTGAGAGACAAATGAAAGAGGCCCAAACGCACCGATATTGGCCTGCCCCGAGAGGGATTATAATCCAGTAGGATTGGTCTTGGTTATTAATGAGTGGGGAACCCTACAAGACAAGTTCTCATTAGTCGCAAGTACTTTCCATACATTTCCAAAGAACGTACCACAAGTTGGCTGGCGGTGAACGCATAAGAATCAGTACAAGTTCCGTTGACAAACACGACCGTAGAGTCAGGGCCGGCGCGAATGTACCACTGTTAAATTGGCGTATGAGCATCAGACATATATGTAGCTGAAAACGTACCCTCTGGTTCGTTGAGGGGTTAAGGTGGAAACCAGCGATAGGCCCTGTGGTCTCCCCAAGGCCGTCGACAGCTTGATTGCTGTACTTCACGTTGAGGATCGTGTATAGCTGATCCGGATTCCACGACATTGTGAGCAGAGGATAGAATACTAATTGGCTGAATAGATTGAACGAGCGCACCTTGTATTTATACGTTTTCAAGCGGTTGCGCCTGAAATGGCTAGTTCGGGCCCAACGGATTAGTGTGCCAAATAATGCAACACCACGCAATTTACGCCAGAGGCTGGAACGTAGGATGACATTCTACTGGATGCCAGTGGCATTAGTGAGGCACTTCTGTGACGAACACGAGGCATCCCCGTAAGGTGATGTGCACAACCACAGCGTGTCTAGAATAGAATCCAGGCGTGATCTTGTCACGATGGATCATGATGGGTCAGTGTTTGGTACCGGCTTAAATGCGAAACCAACTACATTTAGTTTAGACCAGTTCTCAACATCGATCCATCTATGGTGTGTCTTCGAGGTGTGAACCTTCTTTGTCTGGCACAATATTTTTTCTAGTTGGAACAACAGGTCCTGTATTACTTGAAGCGCATCCATGCGATGAATAAAACCTCTCAGATATGGCATTAGATACAAAAGGTAGGCATTTTCTCCTCTACCGTGATCGATCACTGGTACTCACAAGGATGGGGAATGCTTGCTTCGGCCTGCCGGCCCAAGGAAATTCACTAGTCCCATATGCGGAGACACAATTTACACCTGTCTGGATCTCTGTTGGGATATTCCACAACATGGCGGAAATGACAGAGTATGGGCGGATATGATAACAGCGCTGAAAAGGCCATCTGCCTACGACAGCACTCATTTGGGAAGTGGTGAGGCGATTCGCGATGGGGCCGTTACTTCCTCACATCAAAAGAATCACTCACTCCGCCGTTAAAGTACCACGTATTTCGGGTCCTACCATCGCCGTGTTTCAGCCAATGAATCATATTAAATGCATTTATCCAAACCTTGGTCGGGGCATTCTGTCAGATGAGCGATATCCAGAGAAGGAGTTGTGCTACGACGCTTGTGACTCAAGAACACCATCACATCAATACTTGCACGCATTGATCGCGAGCCGGATCCGGTTTGACGCAAGCAAGGTAGGAAACTAGATTTGGGTACGGTCAAGGGAGGAGTGGCCATCATGCCAGAGCAAGATGGGGAGCAAGATGGGGGTGATGGGACTCAGTGTGAATGAGAGCTCACAATCTTGTCCCTGAGCCTAACTACGGAGTGGCCAATGGATTGGCCGGTGACTCCTAGTTTGGGTTCACTAAACCTTCGGAATTGTTGGAACTGGACGATTTGCCGCATGCCTGCGTGACCTATAATAGCACTTGTCACATCACGTGAGAGACGCGTTCCCAAGAAACTTATCCAGTCAATTCGAGAATGCAAAGACTCGTTTCCAGGGTTTGGATTTGTTGTCATCGAACCCTCTGACATCCCTACCGCGTGTGCATACCTAGCCTCAGGACAGTACTCGTCTTGTTCGTCCCTTGGCACCTTCTCAAAAAGCTTCGCGCGCACTCAGTGGAACCAGTGAAGTACGGACCAGTGGATGTCATCATCAAGGCGTATCATATCTACTTGAGAGAGAATGTGACGGCTTGCATGGAAAATGCCAAGATCGCGCTACGTCCTCAAGAAGAGCTACAGCACCAGCGATTTGTCCTCGCATTTATGGGGGTGACTGACGGAGTAGTGTATCACTATCACTTGAGCGGTTTTATTCAGGAACCTTCTGGACGGCAACGAGCTCTCGTCAAAACTGACCATCTCGACCCGACATTGTTCAAAGCCATCATCTCCTTGCTCAACAGATAATGTGATGTTATTGCAGACCAAATCAAGTTTTATCAACTTGAGAAGCAAAGCGAAGCTCAAGCATCAGCAGGTGACCCTCCCATCAGACGTCCGAGCCCTTCTCCACAAAATTCCACGGTGACATCGGCTATGGGACACCGGAAGCTCGCGAAGGTATCGCCTCCGGTGACGACACCCTCCGAGAAATGGGCCGTGGAATTGTTTGGAAGGTGGTGTCGATGGCGATGGTGCGCCGTTCCCAGAAGACCCCTGATCAAGACACGCCGTCTTGATGCTTCGTCACCCTGTAAAGCTTGGGCCGCTCTCCCCGCTAAGCAGTCTTCAACTGACACTGCCGCTCTTCATGCTGTCTTCCAAGGTGGCCCTGCCAAACAGTCAGCCGCGCCGGACAGCTCATCTTCGGGGGTCAGGTGTTTGTCCTTCTCAAAATGCTTCGCGCTGCATCCTCAAGGAGAGACACAGCGCCAGCGTCCTGTCCTTGCACATTTCACTTGGTGTGCCATTGAATGGAGGTGAGTCACTGGCCGTATTACTTGAGTGGTTTTTTTTCAGGGACGTTCTAGACAGCAACGAGCTCTCCTCCAAACTTACTCTCTCGACCCGACTTCGAGGACACAAAATGACAAGCTTTGTAGGATTGACATTGAGACAAGAAAATTTATTTCAAAGCCATTATGCCCCTGCTCGACAAAGAATGCGAAGATGTTCAGCACCCTCACAACCCATCAGATGTCCGAGCCCTTCCCTACAAAATTCCCCGGTGACATCGACCATGAGACCCACGGACGCTCGCGAAAGTATTGCCTTCGGCGACGACACCCTCCAAGAAACAGGCCGTGGTATCGCTTTGGAAGGTGGAGTCGATGGTGATAGTCCCCGTTCCCAGCAACCTTGATCAAGCTTCGTCATCTCGTAAACCGAGCCTGAGCAGCTCTCCAGCTCATTTTCGGGGGCAAGTTCCATTGACTCATCATCGCGAGACTGACGAAATGGCGCATAACCGACACTGTCCCGTTCACAAGTTCAAACGTCCCCCACCCGACTGCCAGGCCGATCCGCCCCGTCTTTCCCGGGCACCAACAGTGGCGCGCCCAGGATCCCGAGGTAGAACGAACGTTGGCGGCTACAACACGGGCTTCAATGAGATGGCGGAGCAGCAGATGCGGCGATTGGTGCGGCGTAAAATTACTCAGGTGAACAAATATTTACATATTGCATGTTATTGTACAAGAATACACTTGGAAGTCGAACGGCGCCATTCGAACAGCGTCCACTGAACAAGAACGTTAACACGACCGCTTATCCACCATGATGTTGGACAGCACTACTACGAACTACATCAGCACCTGCATAGAAGGACCTCGCATCTTCATCAGGTGCGACCGGTCGGTAGAGTAGTGCTATGGAGCGGGATCTGGCGTCTGTTCCGCATGATCAATGGACACGACGAGGACATGGTGTAACGAAAGAAGACCTCGTCGAATGGTACCAGGTAAAAAAAGACCTGATTTGTACCGCACGTGTGTCTGAGACGATGGGTTGATAGTTGGTTGGGAAGTTCAACCCGAAGAAATACCTGCTGCGAAGCCCACGCTTGAGCAGTCCAGAGACAAGGCGCAACGGGAAATCCGCGGGAAAAAATGTTTCCAAGAAAACAGTGGGACCGTCAATTCCCATCAAGTACCTGAAGCGCACGACTAGGGCAACCAATGATCAATATAGACCCTGTCTTCTGGTGACCGACATGTAGACCAAGGCACATACTAGGTCAACGTTTCCACCCCCCTGCTTCAACTGCCCCAACCTGGATGACCTGTCGCGCACGTATTTCATGTCATCGACGGTGATCATCTGCTCGCACTTTTACACCATATGCTCGCTTCGGGGACGCGGTGTCAAGAATCTAGGTCCAATCCACCAACGCAGGACGTTGGCACCTGTGGAAAGCTCCACACAAATCAAGGGGTGGGAGTGCATAATTGCAGTAGCGGAACTGCCCGGCCAGTTCCATCTCGATCAAGATTGGATACTGATCTCGACCGGATAACGTGCCATTCTAGGAGTATCTTCGGCCTGCAGTCATCACGTGTCGCAAAGACGAGAAGAAGTACGATGCCTACCACTTCGTCCGCCCTACTGTCTCGTGCACGGAATAAAATGGTACTGAGGTTGGATCGTTGAGGAAACAAATTCTGCTCAATAGGATCGACACCATGCGCGTTGGCAGCTCGTCCATACATATTCCACATCGGAACATGGCTCTAATGAAGCAAGCAGGATCTTCTTGCTCCAGGTGGAACTACCGATCGAACTCGTTCTGAAGTTGACGTGGAAGGTCTTAACAGGGAATCTGACCTCGACGTCCAGTTACTTGCAAACTTTATGAGCGAGTCACGCATTGTCATGATGAAGCCAACGCTCCTCAGAATAGCTCGTTCCAAAGCGAAGTAGTCATGGATCGCCTGTATCTCTGTCTGGACCATTATTGAAGTCGAATTCCTGGTGACTAGGGAGCACAAAGGAAAGGGGCGGAGGGTTTCCGAGGGTTTCCGACGAGGATGCTCTTTGCCCTGGTGGTGCTTGAAGCGGCAAGTTGTAAAGGAGAAGCACATTTGACGTAGACGGTGCACCAAGTGGTCCTGTAGGTCCGGAGTCTGGGAAGAATACGCTACAATATTGGGTATAGATGGCAAAGTGTGTCAAAGGAGTGCCTATCCCTGTTATATGGAAGCTCGGAAGTGATCTGCCTTAAACTTGAGTATCTCTTGCCTGAGACAGGTGTGCTGAGAAATTTGATGGAAGCTGTCGGAGCTGGGTGAGTAACCATGAACTAGTCCATTGTGGGGCAGGATAACACTCAGATTGCGAGCGGTGATTTGTATCGAGGTGCTAAACGATAGGGTTGCCTCCTAGACGTGGGAGGGAGGTGGGTGTGAGTCGGAGACGACGGCCCAGGATTGGGTTATCGAGCGTACTTTACATAACTTGTGTATGGCCACGACACACGAAATACACGCAACCATATTCGACGAACTTGAGATATCTGTGCCGCCGCACAGTAAGTCCTACGCCATATCAATACTAGATCTCACCTGCTTCAACATGCAATCCTAGCGAAGTCGAACACTATGAGGCTGGTTCGCGTAAAATGAGGTTTGCAATAATGATCTCGCACTCACCCGCTCACACAGGCGACTGGTCTATCCAAACCACAGGTCTTCTAGCTGGCGACTCTTGTGTCGAAGGAGACCGTCATCGCACATCGGATGTGGCAGGGGCCATTCCGATGACTCGACGTCCGAACGGCCGCGAAGAGCGTACACTCATCTCTCATTTGCGTCAACGAACAGCAGCTCAAAGGCCTGCATCTCCTGACCTTGTTCAAAGCTCAACATTGGCACGCAAGTACAAAGCGAGAACACACGTTTGACTAGCAGTTGGACGAACTATGCATTGAAGGATTGGAGCGTGAACTCAGTGTCGGTGAGTATGCTACACATGTATCTGCATGCGTGTCTGCCAATATAGTCCAGGGGACGACGGGGCGATTGGGTATCAGACCTTGTCCATTGCTATGGGGAGTCATGTCGGCTGCGTTCCGGGATGCTAGCTGACAGCTGCAGCCAACACGAGGTGAATGACCCATCTGCCAGCGACCTGGGACAAATACCTTCCTGGAGCATTTACCCCGCGTCTGTCCACTTCAAGCACTTCTCATATGCGACGTAGAGCCAAAGCCGCTCATCGACAAGTATGGAAGACGTGTCGCAAATGGGGGGGCTATGTGGTTAATATTCGACGTTGGTAGGAATGCGTGTTCGATACATGCAGTGTTGTAGGAATGACCGTATTGCATACCTGGTTCACGACACATGAAGAAAACAGATTGTATGCCGATGTCCGGCGAGGATTCGGCGATTTCGGTTCCAGTCGTGGGAGCGGCGAACATCCGTTTTCCGTGAACCTCAAGGCGTTTATACCCCCGCTTTCTGCCTCGCCCTTCAATATCACTACTCATGGAGCCAGAAAACCTCAGAGAGAGGTTTGGACCATTCAGGATTCTCATTATCGGCCGAGCCAACGCTGGCAAAACAACCATTCTCAAGAAAATTTGCGACTCTACAGAAGACCCAGAGATCTATGACGATCAAGGGAAGAAGGTGGGGCTCCCTGTTTTATTCCAATCCTGAAATGCACTAATGGCTTACGATTAGGTCGATCGTGCACAGCTCCAGGAATCTGATGGGGTAAGTGCCTACCATCGCTTTAGATCTTTTACTCGGGTTCAGCTCATGTGTCTGAAGCGCGGAATGCACGATATTACGAGCGAGATGGCCTTCAAGAGTAACAATGGCTTTGTCTTCCATGACTCGCGGGGATTCGAAGCCGGTAGCGTGACAGAATTTGAGCAGATGAAAGCCTTTGTTGTTGAGCGAGCGAAGACCACTGTCCTCAAGAAACGCATTCACGCTATATGGTAGGGGCATGCCAATGCCTTGTAGTTGACTGGAGATAACTTGCTGAATAGGTACTGCATCCCGATGGACCAGCGCCATCGTGCTGTGTTGTGTGCAGAGGAAATGTTTTTTGATGAGTGCGACGCAGGAAATGGTAGGATTTGTTCTACTGTGCGTCACGATCTCAATTACAGTTGACTTCCAGTACCTGTTGTGGTTGTGTTCACAAAATGTGATGCGTTGCGTGCTCAGGCTCTTAGGCGGCTTACACTCGCCGAGAAGGAATTACCCCCAGTAGAGCAATTTCTAAAGGTCAAGGGATATGCAAAAGAGATGTTGAAAGACAGCACCATCATATGGGAAAAGTTGAAGTTGGGAAAGTATCCCCCTAAAGATTATGTGAACCTGGAAAGTGAGCATGCTAGCTGTTTATGACTTGCTCTGGTTTATTTTTTTATGTAGACATGCACAAACCTGACAATGGATGTCAGGATCTCTTAGAAAAAACTGCAGGAGCCTTGGATGAAGAAGCTTTGCAGATGTTGTTAGTGACTACTCAGCATTCTAACATGCTACTCTGCATCAAGTATGCTGTTAAAAAGTAAGATGTTGTAATATATGTCAATGATGGAAATTTGATCCCTTTATAGTGCACTGTTGCCAATTGTTGATGTTCAACAGAAGTCATTCACTCCTGAACAGCAGAAGACTGTATTCTTCCAAATGGCAGCATGGTTTCCACACACAAGGGTAAGTAGTCTTATAATCAATTATCATGTAGTAGTATGACAGGTATTATAATACAGGAGGTTGGTGGTCTGATTTTTATTTGGGAATTCAAATTGGTGATGATCCTTGCCTATCTTTTTCACCCTATCACTCTCCTATTCACAGTCAGTGAGTATGACTGTTCTCAGAGTTCAGATTGGTACTGATTTGTGCCTGTCTTAATGATCTTGTTGCCCTTATTTATAGGGTGTATGTGGTCTAATTATTGTTAGAGAGTTCTGATTGGTGCTAATCCCTGCCTATCTATTTCACATTGTTACTCTGTTGTTCATAGTGGGTAAGTGGTCTGATTGATGTCAGAGAGTCAAAATTGGTGCTAATTTCTGTTTGTCTATCTCACTCTATTGCTCTCTTATTCACAGTGGGTAAGTGGTCTGATTGTTATTAAGGAACTCAAATTGGTTCTGAGCTCCATCTGTCTATTCCACCTTGATACTCTTTTGTTTGTAGATAGTAAGTGGTCTGATTAACATTAGGGAGTTCAGATTGGTACTAATTCTTGCCTGGCAATTTCACCCTATTGCTCTCTCATTTATAGACAGTGGGTGGTCTACTTGTCATCAAAAGGTTCAGATTAGCAATGATTTTTGCCCTTCTGCTCCACCATGTTATTTTCTTATTCATAGAAGGTAAATGGACTTATTGTTACTGGAGAACTCAGATTGGTGCTGATCTCTACATACTGTATCTGTATTGTGGTCTGATTTATAGCAAGTGAGTGGTTTAATTGTTATCAGATATCAGGCAGTCAGATTGGTGCTAATCCCTGTCTATCTGTATTGTGCTCTTATTTATAGCAAGTGAGTGGTCTAATTGTTATCAGTCAAATTGGTGCTGATCCCCATTTTTCTTTTGCTCTTTTATTCATAGGAGGTACTGTCGTTACAGAACTTAAATTGGTGCTGGTCCCAGCTTATCTGTTTCACTCTGTTGCTTATTCACAGAGAGTAAGTGATTTGATTGTAATTAGAGAACTTATATTGGTACTAATTCCTGCCTGTTGGTTCTACCCTGTTACTCTCTCATTCATAGTGGGTAAATGTCTGATTGTCATCAGAGTGCAGATTTATGCTAATCCCTACATATTTTTCCCATCCTGTTGCTCTCTTATTTATAGGAGGTAAGTGGTATGGTTACCAGGGAGTTCAGATCAGCACTAATCCCTGCCTGTCTATTCCATCCTATCATAATCTCATTTTTAGGAAGTAAGTGGTCTAATGGTCATCTGAGGAATTAGATTGTTGCTGATCTCTGCCTGTTTGTTCCACTCTGTTCCTCTCCTATTCATAGAGAGTAAGTGGTCCTGTTGTCATTGGAGAGTTCAGACTGGTGCTGATTTCTGTCTGTTCCATTTTGTTGCTTTCTCATTTATAGAAGGTGGGTAGTTTTAATTAGGGAGTTGGGCTAGTGTTGATGTCCACCTGTCTGTTCCATTCTATTTCTCTTTTATTTGTAGGAAGTAAGTGATCTGATTGTCCATAAGAAGTTTAGGTTGGTGCTGACCCCTGCCTATTTATTCCACTCTGTTGTTCTCTTATTCATAGGTGGTCAGTGGTTGAATAAATTCAGATTAATACTGAACTCTGCCCTATTGCTCTCTTATTCATAGACAGTAAGTAGTCTGATTGTTATTAGGAAGTCTAGACAGATGCTAACTCTAGCCTTTCTATTCTGCACTTTTGTTCTCATATTTATAGTGGGTAAGTGGTCCAATTGACATCAAATAGTTTAGATTAGTGCTGATTTCTGCCTGTCTATTCTGTTATGTTACTTATTTATAGAAAGTAAGTGGCCTGATTTTCAATAGAAAGTTCAGATTGGTGCTAATTTCTGCCTGTCTGTTACACTATATTACTCTTTGTTTGCAGAGAGTAAGTTGTCTAATTGTCAGTGGGAAATTCAGCTTAATGCTGATCCCTGTCTATTTCACCTCTCATTTATAGTGGGTGGGTGTCATGATTGTCTTCAGAGTGTTTATATTAGCACTGATCCCTGCTTTTTGCTCTCAATTGTAGGAGGTAAGGGGTCTGATTGTTTTTAGGAGTTAAGATTAGTACTGATCCTTTCCTGTCTGTTTCACACTCATTTATAGACAGTAAGTGGTCTGGTTATCATTTAAGTGCCTAGATTGATGTTAATCTTTATCTGCCTATTCCATCCTTGCTGCTCACTTATTTATAGGAGGTAAGTGGTCTGATTTCCTTGGAGAACTCAGATTGGTGCTGATCTCTATCTATCTGTTCTACCTTGTTATTTACTTATTGTAGTGGGTAAGTAGTCTGATTGTCAATGGGGAGTTCAGGGTGGTGTTGATCCTAGCCTATCTGTTGTTCAATAGGTGGTAAGTGGTATAATTGTCATCAGAGTGTTTATATTGGTGCTAATCCTTGTCTGTCCATTTCACCCCATTATTCATAGGAGGTAAGTGAGTATTATTGGAAAGTTCAGATTGATGCTGATCTATGTCTGATTTCACCCTATTGCTTTCTCATCCATAGACAGTAAGTAGTCTGGTTGTAATCAAAGTTCAAGCTGCTAATCTTAACCTGTTTGTTCCACCCTATTATTCTCTAATTTATAGGAGGTAAGTGGTTTGACAATTAGGGAGTCCAAATTGGTACTGATTTCTGCTTGTTTGTTTTACCCTGTTGCTCTCTTATTGATAGGGGGTAAGTGGTCTAATTGTCATTAGGAAATTTAGATTGGTGCTAATTTTTGTCTGTATATTTCACCTCATTGCTCTTTTATTTAAAGAGAGTAAGTGGTCTGATTGTCATGAGAGAGCTTAGATGGTGCTGATCCCTGCTTGCCTATTCAACTCTATGCCTCTTCTATTTATAGGAGGTAAGCTGTCTGATTATTATTGGGAAATTAAATTGGTGTTGATCTCTGACTGTCTGTTTCATCCATTACCTTTTTATTTATAGCATGTAAGTGGTCTGATGTTTATTGAAGGTTCACATTAGTGCTGACCCCTTCCTATCTACTCCATCCAATTGTACTCTCATTTATAGATGGTAAATAGTCTGATTATTATCAAGGAGTTCAGATTGGTGCTAATTCTACCTATTGCTCTTTATTCATAGTTGGTAAGTGATCTAACTATTATTAGAGTGTTCATATCAGTGTTGAGCCTTGCCTATCTGTGTTCCATTGCTCTCATTCATAGGTGGTAAGTGCTCTCATGGTTATCAAAAAATTCATATTGGCTGATCCTTGTCTGTTTGTTCTATCTTTTCACTCTTATTTACAGAGGGTAAGTGATCCAGCTGTGATTGGTGAGTTTAGATCTGTACTGATACTTTATTTATAGATTGTAAATAATTGAGATCTGATATAATTGTAACACATATTTTCTTCTATTTTTAGGAGGTAAATAATTTGAATTTCATTAACATAAACTGATTTTCACTGTCTACTTCTATTTATATCTGCATCTAGCTTGTAAGTATCTTTCTCAATTTTTATTGATGATAAAATTTAACATTGAATTTTGTATAGCAGGTATAGTATAATAACATTTACAATTATAACACCATGATTTAACTTTTGATCTTTAGAAAGTTTGTGTCTCTATATTGACTTTATACCACTGCTTATATCTTCTAGGGAGTATGGATATATTCCTTTCTTATATACCATCACTGACATTATTTAATTTATAATATATAGCTGGTTTGTTGCAATCTTCATATTTTACTCCAATGGCTAATTTAATGTTTAGGATGTGGGTACCATATTAATATTTATACTAATTTTCATTTCCATTATCACTGATCATTATTTATAAGGAGGTATGAGAATAATACTTTATCCATCACTTTTATTCATGTTGATTTTTGGTATTCTAGAATGTATGATATCCATATTTTATCCATAACCAGCTGAACAAGACTCATATAGGTTGCTACTTTATCACAGGTAGTATATTTCATCCTTTCTAACTGTTCTTATAAGCAATCCTATTTAGACTTCTGAACAAGTAACATCAGCAATGCCAGTAAAAGTGTGTTAAATATTTATATATATTGATTGATTTTTCAACAATATACAGAACTATCTTCCTTTTGCTACATGGAAGGATGTTCTCAAAGCTGGTATTGGTAAGTCCTAGCCTATATTTATTTCTCCTCACTATTAATATTTGTAGGTTGCGCTCTTGTTTTGGAGCACTCCTTCCATTTACACCAGCAGAAGATTGAGAATCCAATTTCAACAGCAGTCCAGCAATACAAATCAACCACATCTGCTAGCATTTCCAAAGCCCTCACTGAGTTATATTCACAATATAACCCAGAGGAGATGGAGAGCATGATTGAGCTGGTTGTAAACTTCATTTCTGAACATATCATCTGTCAGTTTTAGAGTCCTTGTCAGTGAATATTTATTGAATATTTTTCAGCCAAAAATGTTACTAAGTAAAGAACTCAAGCTTGTGAAAGGGTCTTAGGATGTTTTGTAGGATAAGGAAAATGTACTGTGATGGAAATGAATGTTATGCTCTCATGTGTGGCAAGACATAGGGCCTGTCGTCCTTGATGAGCAAGAGGATGAGCCCTGGGGACATCGGACTCGTTGACCTGGAAACCAAGGGCGAACCTTGCTGAGCTATGCGCAAGGCGGTATCCGTGAACAAGAGCTCTTCGACAACTGTCAAAAGCCCAAAGTCGCAGGTCAGCACGTCCCCTCGCTGCTGAAGGATGTTAGTCTGGGAGTGGAATCCACTACCCAAAGTGCCTCGTTCATGGAAGTGATGGACGTGGTCTGCGCCGTATGATACCATCGCGATGAATTGACTGGATGATGCCAAACAGTGGGTCAATGTCGGAACGTTGTAGGCGATACCACGCCTCAATCTCTGAATTCAAACGCTTTGAAAGGCACTCGTCAAGAACAACAGGGAGCCACCCTGCTTGACGCGTTCAGTACAGCTCCACGGAGGCGCAGAAGCGTTCTCGACGGACCCACCCCATTCATCTAATCACATCCCACACCTCCGAGAAAGATAGTGTCCGCTTTGCACACCTCGTCGGCCAAGTCGAGCAACGTCTTGGTGACCTTTTCCGATGTTACCTTGTGTCGCACGCGTAATCGACATATTCCGGGATCTATCGTCAATTGCCATGGTCAACCAAGGCCGTACAAGTAGAATGAGCGAGGAAAGTGAGGTTCTGCCAAAGGAGAGACACATGGTGCAGGTAGACATCGGACCGCATCTCGGCCCCGTCCACCTAAACGGCCCCGTTCGTGTTCTTCTCCGCGGGCTCCCTCTCACGATTCTCTTGATCTGAAACGCTTGTATGACTAGAAACAACAAACGTTCCTTTAAACAGCTCGACAATCACCACGACTAGGCAAGATGCTCACGGATCCAAAGTCTTCGTCCAGCGAAGCAAACACATACTGGGGGGCACAACATGCTGCCCCCCTGACGCGACCTGGAAGCAGATCTTGACGTCCAAAAGCCGCCAGAAGTCGAACCGCTCGCGCAGCAGAAATGCGTGGAAGCTCCCCAGGACGGCCAGCTACTGCACGCGGTGTCACACGTGCTTGGCCCGGCCGACCGCGTCCTCAACTCCCGTGCGTCGAGTACGGGTAACCGTCTCTGTGTACGCACCGTTATTTCCCAGGAATGCGCCCCACTCGCGCCTCGCTACCAAACCCAGATGGCGAGCACCCCAAACGCGCTCGACGTGGTGTCACAAATGCCTGCTCGTCCGTGCCTGCGAAGAGGTCGCAGAAAACCTGCTCTTGTATCTTCTGCGTCTCAGACAGAACATTATAAAACACGTCGTAGACATGCATGTGATAGCTGTCAAATGTGCGTTTGTGGGAGGGTGCAATGGGTCGGATAATGCGTGGAGAGCGTGGAGACGAGTGCGTCAGAGTCAGAAACGCCAGAAGAAGTGGAGGATGTAGGGCTCAGTCGTCTTGCGTGCGCAAGGTTGATCAGAACTGACTGAGAAGCACGTCCACGAACTTAGCACATTAAACATTGCCCACTACGCTTTCCGCGTTTCCTGACGAGCGTGCTTGGGGGTGCAGTCACCAAATCCATTCGCGGGCGTTCTCAAGACGAATGGACGCCTAGGGCGCCTCAAGACAGAAGGTGGACACGGGATCGCCATTGCAAACGCATAGTACGTGCTCGAGCTAAACGCGAGCCCGGAAGCTAACTATGTGGTGATTGGCATATCTTCCGAGGTACATCCCGAACTTGAAGCTTACGCCGTGATCTCGAGTTTATACTATGGCAGTGGGGCGAGATAACCGCCGCCATGTTGGCGGTACCATTTGGGCTTGAGGCCAGATCCGGAGAAAGTACTACGCAGGCGAACAAAACTGTCGGTTTACTCAGCAAAGCCGCGATCAGTGGAAGAGAGATATCAAACTTCACACACTCACACCCTGAGCTCCTTCTCTGTCTCGTCCCATTCTTTCCACCTACATCGCTCATTGCTGCGCGCCACCTGATGGCAGTGAGAGCATCTCTGGGCCACCCTGTGGCACGCAAGGCATTTCTGGAAGTGTACATCAACCAACGCAATGCAGGGACCGAATGCTTTTGTATTTGTGGTTATGCGCCCCAGTTCAAGAACCAAAGAATTGACAAGTTCATCGTTGAGGTGATGCGAGAGTATCCGTCCTCGCTACTCCAAAGTACGCGTGGCATTTTGAAGCTCCCTACGAGAAGAGTAAGTTACTTCGGAAGTTCAGGAGCAACCTGGGTACCATGTACCACCACCTCTACCTTACTCTCATCTTTTCCTATCGCATCTAGCGAACCTAAAACGCCGCATTGGTCTCATTTCCAAAAACTCCCTCCTGCACGCATAACTCCGCTCTCCCTTCTCCCTCGCCCATTTCTCGATGGCCTTGACAGGATGACCATAGTGTAACGAGGCGGCGACGCTGTCGCATTGTCCTGGTGTGCCGAGGTAAGATGGAGCAAGACGAAGGTGGAGAGAAATAGCAATAGGTTGTGGGCGGATTGCCAGTGGTCCGAAGCCACGTTCATTGGTTACTCAGGTACCGTTAATTAACATGCTCCCTTCCCATTATGTCTAATATAAGCCTGGTGCTCACTAATAAACCTAGAATAGGCTCGTACGACTCGAACTTCGCCGTTTCTCACAAGCGACATTCTATCTATGGTCGTACCTGAATGAGTGTGCTTTTGTCAGCCACCTGGTGTCAGTTTAGCACGAGTTGGCTTGCGCGGTTAACGCCAACCTGATGGTGGATGCCCGCATTTCCAGGATCGCGGACGCCGCTTACTTCTTGAGTCGGCCGTCTTGAAGGGTAAGCAACAACGGCAAAATGCCCCTCTCATCTCCCCAAGGATCCGTATACTTCTTCTCGTTCGCTCACTCGTGAGTGTCCACTACCTCCGAACTCGAACAATCTTACCAGGGCTCACAAAGGTCTCGGAGGGCAACTGGATGCCTTTCCACTATTACTCATAACCAAAGCTATTGTCCTGCGCGGAAGATTGTTTTCCCGCCCCGTCGGCCATAGGTTAATTTGCCATGGCGCGGTGCAATCTATCTCAGACCAACAAGTGTTCATTTTTATGAACCCTAGATGTCAGTGCGCACTTTTAAGCTTCCCAATTCGGCTGTCCCTGTGAACACTGTTCTTGTGTTACCTAGGATGTTGCTAGATACACGCTGCATAAGGCATAGCTCAGGACATGCTTGGTTCCTCGTTGTCAAATCGACTTGTCCAAGAAAATGGCACACAACTAACATCGCCCATTCGCATAGGAACACCCTCCGGTCTATCGTTTACCCGATACAGGCAGTAGGATATGGTGTGTGGAGAATTTAAGTGTGACTGACATATCACTTGGCGTCCCGAATGCTAGATGAGCTGGTACGACGCATGGTAATACCGGTGCGTGCTGATGCTCCTGCGGACTGAGGACATTGATTCAAAACCACGATAGGTCCTGCATGCAAATTCCGCTCCATTGTATCGTTCAGCCTTCAATTTGAGGGGAGGACTAAACCTTCTCTAATGTAGTCACTAGCGCGGAAACTGTCATATCGCGCTGTGAAGCCATTCCTACAAAAGGGTCACCTACTGACGTATCAGGCCTAAAATGGACCTGAAGGGAAAAACGTGCCAGGTTTTGCTCTAGGATCAATTTGTACGGCGTCCGCCATGAAGTTTCCCGAAACCTACTCGAAACCAGCTCGCAGCAGCTACTACGCTGGTTTAGTTCACATTGATGCTGCGGACGAGAGGCAGATGCTTCTCGTCGCGAAACTTGGCTGCGGTCGAACGTCGCGCCACCTCGCTCACCTCACTTGGGGATGCTGTCAAATACATACCTCCAGTCAATACCAATTGTCAACCTCTTTATGTGCGTCCTGCCAGCTCCCAGCTCGTAGCCTATATGTGATTGTATCGGTATCTGAGGTTGTATTTTGAAGACAATGGATCCACGTTTCAACCCCATAGACTGTCGAGCAGTGGTTCTGGGGACGTCGACTAGCCGGTGAACCCCGCTTGCATTGTGCAAACCTTGCGTCTGACGCTAACATTCCAGTCTGTCCTCCAAAGAGCAGAACAATAAGACTGCGTACGTACTCGTTCTCGAGACCAATATGGGAAACACCGAGGAAGGACTAGCCAGGGCTCTGGTCGGTGCCTGGGCGTCCAAACTTTCAAGCCGTTACTCATGCGAGTTCTCTTCGACGCTACCCTTGGTGCGAAAATGGGTTCTGCATACGCATACGTACGCACGTCGTGTTGCAGACACCGCGGGCGGATCGTGGCTCCCTGGGGCAAAAGAAAAATAGGAACACAAATAAAGTTTGCCACAAGAGAAAAAAAATTCAAAGCAGGACCATGTCCCCATGTGTTCCTCGTTTCACCGCGGTGGTCGGCGCTGTGAAAGTGTGACGAACATGAGGTCGGCCTCATGGGGAGGCCGGGAGAAGTCTGCCCCGGCTCGAGCATGGCCCGGCTTCCGAAGTCTCCTGAACGGTCATCGTGATGGTCTAGACCGTGCAAGGTGACTCCCGCCGTGATTCGTCAGGCAGCTGTCCCGCGTTACACGTCCTCGGAGGTGGAGCTGTACATCATCTCAAACGCATGCAGTTGTCAATACTTGTACAACGATCGCACGACTCATCGGAACCGCTACGCGTCTCCTTATAGGTGTGCGAAGTGCTTTCTTCCACGCCACGAATGCAATGAGAATCTGAAAGCTTCCCAGGTAATTTAGACCATTAGCCACCTCATGAGTGGGAATCCCGGGTAAAAGGTTTCAGAGGCTACGACAATTTCCAGCGACGTGCGAAACTACATGCTCAAAACAGTTGCACCTAAGCATCCAAAAATCGGCAGAAAAAAACGGAAATGCAACATGATTAGTACACTCTTTATCGATAGTTGAAAATCGATGTAAATCGATGGGAACTGCAAGTGGTATATATCAAGGATCCGTAGTGATTATCATCATAGTACCACGCGGAAGCTGTTCAAGACTCGTCTGTCCTCTGTGGATAGCGGGCTGTAATTGCTCGGAGAAGGGTGGTCGAGGCGAACATGGGGAGACGCATGCGGAGTTGGGAGAGGGTCAGGATGTGCATGTGGGCCAGTGAGGGTCGCTATACTCGGCAGGGATGCATCATGTGGATGAAGTGGCCGTGGCATGGTAGACTGCACAGCAAGCGAGTGTGGATACTGATACAATGGGACTGGGGGGCTGGATAGAGTGACGGACGGCATTGGTTTAGCCGGACTGTCGTGGGACATCGGGTATCGCAAGTGATCAGGAGGATTGGATGGAGAGCCGTGGCCTTCTCTTGACTCTGTCGCGGTATAGCGATCATTTCGCACTCCATTTGCCTTGCTGGACACAAAGATCCCTTCAGGTACTCGCAAGCCACGGAGAAAGTCATAGTCCTCGATCACGGGGAGTTGCATGTAATCGTTCCCCTAGCAAAATATAAATCAGATACGATGCCACGGACGGACCATCCGAAAGATGTTTGATGCCAACCGAAAAGTAAGCCACTACATGCCATTTACGTGGATGGCTTGATCCCGGGAGATATACAAGCGCTGAATATGTCTGTTTCGTGAGCCCATTTGGGCGGTTTGGGCGATCTTTTCGTCTATTGGTTGGGGGGGCAACTACGGCCGGGTCTGTCGCACGCCGCGCTCTGTATTCCACCAATGAGCACGAGACGGTCTCTTTCTCACGTAGACAAGTACCTGAGGGCTGCCTTCGCATCTTTCTCTTCCTGAGTCGTCTCCATTTTTTCTTCGTAGAACAGATAATCACCGCGCATCCGACTCTGCGACCTGGACTCGAATAAGACCCAGATAAAAAGATGGCGTAAGGATAGTACCAACCATCTTCTCCCGTCGGTCCAACGGAGCAAGCCACCATCGTTCTCTGCTTCTTCCCATACGAATACGTTTCCTGAAACAAGCTGTTCGCGTTCGCTAGCGGTCATCCGGTGCTTAATCAGCGGGAGCATGTTAAGCCTAACGGCTTCCAGGACAACATGAGCATCCCTCGCATCACGAACGTCTACCCAAAGGATGAGAGAGGGTCCACACAGAAATAGTTATACATACGGAGAGAAGGATGAGTAGGAGGTCCTGTGCGAATGGTGGCTGAATGCATGTCGACTGCCCGAGCGCTGAACTGTGAGATCAAGACCTCTTGAAGCTGAGCGCGCTTTTATAGGTATTGAAGCATTGTGGGGCGTGTGACGGTCCGTCATAAGCAATCGGGTAATGCAACAAACATCAAAGTTCCTGGAGAGGAAAGGGTCGCATCAGGACCTTTCTGGAAGCTGAAGCGAGGAGAAGAAACAAAAAGCCGGGAGCAGAGCATATTCTTAATTTAGTGGAATGAGTAGGAGATCTTGCCGTGGATAAAACAAACGTGACATG
The DNA here is from genome assembly GCA_038094275.1 of Tubosaeta brunneosetosa. NCBI lineage: Eukaryota > Fungi > Basidiomycota > Agaricomycetes > Boletales > Boletaceae > Tubosaeta > Tubosaeta brunneosetosa. The sequence continues at coordinate 9,194 of JBBPTV010000190.1, read as the reverse complement.
AGACAAACCTTGTTTTGACGAACCCATACCCAGGCACCATTTACAGCCAGTAGTTCTATCAGACCATGCGTGTTCACGGGAGCAACTGGACAAAGCAATCGGGATTTAGAATAGCCGAGGCGGGAATGGACACGGCTGCAGCCGCCGGGGTAATGGAAAACACAGTAAAGCTTCGGATGTTTTCCCGTCTGATATACCTCCCGAAAGGCTTATCTGGTGTGACAAGGTAAGCAGTTCTCGACACTAGCCGATGGAACTTTCGCACTATGCTGATGCCTGATTGGCTGTGACTACCCTCGAACTTGAGGGCGGGAAGTTTCAAGCCAAGATTAGGGCTTCATCAAGTTTCTTATCGTGCTTCAGAAGGTACATCTTGAGCTTTCGTTTGTATTTCAGGACATCTCCGCTGTCAAAAGTCTCGAGTTTTATTTAACATCATAATTCTGATCCCGGGTCAGGATAGGGTTTAGTGCTGTCTGTTTCATAATTTCCGAGCGGTCCTAACCTGCAATTGCCCCTTACTCAAAGTTCCATATGGTACTCGAACGTGTCCACCGCTCTCACTGCTAGCGGAACATGCGCACAAGATTGACGCTCAAGATGGCATTCTCCGTTTGGAGATGACAACCTGTCTTGATGAGATACGGTAAGAAGTTCACTAGTATGACAGAGTGTCCGCTCTTTGCGCGGCCATCACGCCGTGCGTTTCCGATCCAAGGCATTAGTTTCAACGTACTGCGGTGTGAGCTCCGAGGTGGATTGCGATAGCATGACAATCTACCTACTCACCATCAAGTCACTTATCTATATCTAGGTTGGTACCAAGGCTGTTGCACATCTGACAGACTCTGCTCTGCATGGACCAGGCAACACGCTTTGCTGCCAACACATAACAATGCATGTGTAGCTGCCTCCGTGGCCACATTACTATAGCATACCGAGCCATGTGGATCAAAAGCTAGAACGGGAACAGAAAACTGCGGTCCGATCTTCGGAACTCTACAAGGCTGCGAACGGTTTGAAGTCGTCTGGAGGGGACTCCGAAAGAGGCAGTTTCTGGGGGCTTGTTGAAGATTACCGGATTCCGGAATATGGACCGGCTAGCCTAGCCTGTGTCGAATTGCTTCCTCCGGGACGCTGTGCCGGGGATGGGCACAAGAGCGAACGGTAGTATGTAACGTGTTGGTATGAGCCGACGCACTCTCTGGGTACGTGAGACCGAGGATAAGCACGGGATGTCAATCCACGAGAACAGGCACCACACTCACAAACCGCTAGTCTCCGAGAAGGATTACGACCTGTACCTCAGCAATGCCATGACGACGAGCGGCGGCACAAATTCCCAGAGTGACACAAATTTCCCTCGCTGAATCGCCTGGAGTGATGGTTATTGGTATGTTTACCCCATCTCAATAGTGAAACGCGGCTTGAGCATGTTCAGTTGCGCTGGACGCTTGGTATCAAAAGCATGATAGCTGACAGCGCACGTCTGCGAGGCGGCCGCACTGTCAAACAATTTTCCGAAGGTCGCCTGAGAGCCCTCGTTAGTCAAAACTGCCATCAAGCCTTTCGAGGAAGCTATGTGAGCCAAGCCCATGAAGAACTGAACTATTCCTTTCTTGTCAAGTTTTTGACAGGTTACAAACCTTGGGTAAAGGCTCGCCTTACAGATTGTCAGTGTGAGTAAGACCAGTCGTCTCCCATATTACCGGTGAATTCATTCCACGCCGTAGATGGCAACCACAATGGCATTAACATACCTTGCAATATGCTAATCGGTTCGGGTTCAATGTAACCCCTCTTGGATAAGAACCAACGTACAAATTTCCTTGTACCCACCCCCTTTCATGTTCACGTACTATGGTATACTACTCAAGCCTTTAGCCTGTGAAAGTTGGCAGGCTTATTATCAAGCGGACTGCTTTCAAAGGTATCCCAATGTCAATATGGGCGTGTGTCGCGGACTGCATAATTGAATGCACCCGAACACTCCCACTTTAATTTGCGGATGCTGTGGTTTCTAACAACTTGATCATCATCTGCCCAGGCGTTTCGGAACTTGGAGCAGATAAACTCACGTCTGCGTAGTCTGTCACTCCCAGTTATAAACTGCAACAGAGTGACAGGCCTTGTTTCGTTTACATCATGCCGCTGGCCCCACGGGTGGTGAACCCTGGAAGCCAACGGTCGTGCTACCAATTCGTAAAGATAGTAGTGATAGTCGTTGGAGAATCGAATCGTAGTCATGACTGGTTGTGCTTGGTTACCTTACATAAACTCATCATGACATGTCAAACCTTGGTTGACACAACTTTCTTCCTGAGATTTGTTGGATCGTTCAATCCACACTCAAAATCTAATCGTCCCTGAAAAACATGAGTGGCGGTCCGCATCTGCCGCACATCCTCGAGCTTGCCGTGCGCTCACCAGATAATTTGATAGGCCCAATACACGATGGAGGCTTGTTCATCACGCCTCAGATGCAAAAGATTCTCGATAAGCCTGGCTTTATCAGCATCAAAATGGGTAGTGAAAAACTGCGTAACATGTTTCAGAAGCGTGAGCCTCCTCTTTCTCTCCCTAGCATGATGGCGGTTCCCCAGTCGAACACCCGACCATCACCCAGCCCCTGTGTCTCACCCACCCAGATTCTCGAGTCGCCCGCCATGTATTCACCCAATTTTTCCCTCCCAGAATTTGCCGAATTTGACCCCAACAAGCTCTCTCCGTTCGCACTCGCGTGCATGTGCGGAAATTACGATGTCGTCAAAGAGGTCTGTCGTCCGCATCGCGCCTCCCATTGCCACACATCTGATGTTTGCGTGCCCCTCTGCCACAGGCCATCGATGCGGGCACGGCGCCAGACATGAGCAGCACGCAGACGCCCTTCCAGTTCGGGTTCGTCGCGCTCACCGTCCTCGGCGCGCAGCGTCTCCGACCCCCCTCGCCAGACGTCCAGACGCGCCACCTCGACATCGTCCGCGTGCTGATCGATGCAGGGGCATCGCCCGATATTCCCGATATCTCGGGGCACACAGCGCTGCACCACGCCTGCACGCCACCGATCGGGCATGTTCCGATGACACGGGTGCTGTTGGACAAGGGCGCCAACGTGAACGCGCAGAACCGGTACGGGGAGGTGCCCATCTTCTTCCCGTTCCAGGGCGGTCACGTCGAACTCGTCAACATCTTGATGGAACACGGCGCCGACTTGGATATCCCGGACGGAAACGGGGATTCCCCCCGAAAGATGTGCACCTTGTTTGGCGCGCAGGTGACCGCTGCCGTCCAGCGGTGGGAACGGAAGCGCAAGGGTGAGGTGGCACCCTGGGAAGAGAAACGGTGCGAGTATTGCAAGGCAAAAGGCAGTGGATTGAAGCAGTGCGCGAGGTGTCATGTCGTGCGTTACTGCTCCGTTGAGTGCCAGCGTGCGTGGTCTTTCAGCCCCGCGTCGGCTCGTATCTGACGATTGATCTGCAGGCGCGCACTGGAAGGTGCACAAGCCAAACTGCAATCCGTTTTGCGCCAACACCACCGTCGTTCTCAAGCCGAATTACGGAGGCGGTGTCACCGAGACGCTCTCCAGAGCCGACCTCATGCGTCAAGCGTTTGGTCTTGCCACCCCCACCAACCGTCCGGTCAGACCTGGATTCACCAAGAACGAGACCGAGAACAAGAGCATGGTGATAAAGATCCAGGTACCCGTCGACTTGCGCACCAATAGCCCCGTCGCGTCGCTCGGATCAGAGTTTGGATCACTCTACATCTACAACAAGAAAAGGGACTTTGTCTGCACGGTCCTAAGGGCGTCCTGCCCTGAAGCGTATGATGCCGTTGTACAGATCGTACGCTCCCGTGGAGTGAACGGCGCAAAGGCGTACTTCGCGGCCGAGTTGAAGAATACGGATGAACTCATCGTCAAAATATCCGAGGTGCTGGCCGAGCAACCATTCTGAATTCCCCGCTTTTCTTTCTTTATAAACTAAACCAAAAGTATTGTCAATGCATTAAAATTTTATAGTCATGTACCGTACTGGATAACTCGCTGTGTTGCAGTTAGTCAAATGAAAGTAGTCACCAACCATCTACCTGTGCCGCTTTTGTAACTGCCTCAAGCTTCTGTTGGGTTTCCGCCATCTCAGCCTCCCATGCTTTCCACGCAGCAGGATCTCGTGTCCAGAGTGCGTGGCAATCGTGACAACGTATGTAATATGCTGTCGTCTGGGCACCGAATCCCAACAATACACTTCAAACACACGACGCATCAGCAAGATTCACACACGGAGCCAACTATACGCACAACTCGGGTAAGATATCACCCACAGCGTCGATATCGCCTTGTGGCAAACAATCCTCACAAAACGCCTGAGGACACGTTTGGCATCTGTCACCAATTTAGGACCCGAGATATCAAGATCATCAACAACGGTACCTACCGGAATAACATCCCACCAGACTGCGCGGTGTTTCGGTCGCATTCTGCGCAGTTGTGCTGACTACATGGAATCGTCGGGAGTCTCTTAAGCTGCGCCCGTGTGATCCCATGACACTCAGGGTGGAACACTGTCCGATGATCGGCATCATGTGAGTGGGATGGATCTGAAATCATACCTCGCGGGCATTGGCCACAGACGACCACTTCCCCTCCGTCCCTGCAATAGATGCACCAATCCTCCGAATCATATTTAGTTCTGGACCGCTTTTTCGGAGGATGCTTGACCTCAGCGGACTAGATTTTTCAGCAAGAAGTCTCACCGCGATTTTGGATGGCTCACCTCGTCATAACCCAAGTATTCCGCCACGACATGCATACCATCAACTACCACAAGGCGATCAGTCCGTGCACGCTTCTGGAGTTCTTTCCACTCCTCCGCAATCTGTTGATTGTTCTGCTGTCGATTGACCACCTGGCCTTCAAACAATCGACTTTGAACTTGGGCAACACCACTAAGTAACTGTCGTTCTTCCTCCTCAGCATCCCGGAGACGTCCAGTGTCTTCTGTTTTGACGGTCAGATCGTTACTATCTCCCATAGTGAGATCCTTTTTCATCCGCGCGACTCTGGCGTCCTCCCGTGCCCGCGACTCTTCAAAAATCGCAGCAATCGGTGCATTCAAGAAGCGTCCAAAGTCCATGCCGGTTTCTTCACGAGAAATGGCACTACTTCCTTTGCGCAATATGTCCAGAAGTTCAGCCTGCTTAAGTTGTTGTGCACTTTCTTGAGACTCCTTGTCATCGGAAGAGATGGTTGTGTTCGAAGACATGACTTTGAGAGAAAGGAATAATTTGCGGCGAATTCGATCAAGCATCTGGTCCTCGACGCTTCCTCGGCAGATCAGTCGATACACCTTGTAGCTGAGTTAGTTCCAAAAGACATGGATAACAAAGGTAGATTCACCTTGACGACTTTGGTTTGTCCGATGCGGTGTGCTCGTGCGATAGCCTGTAAATCATTTTGAGGATTCCAGTCGGAGTCACACATAATGACCGTCGAGGCTCTGGTAAGATTGATGCCTAGGTGGTGTATTAGCTTCACGTCGAATGTGACAACCTTAGTCTCAGTCAACCTAGACCACCGGCCTTCGTAGACACCAAAAAGACTTTGTACGCTGTACGTGGTGGGCCTTAGTGGGGAAAACATGGGTACGGCGGACCGTCTTACGTGACGTTTCTTGTTGGAACTGAAAGCAAAGGTAAGGGACAGTACCCCACTGAACGATTGACACACACCAGCTTGATGTCTAGGGTACGTCGTGGGCGCGTGGTACCACCATCAAGTCGAGCATAGGGTATATCGCGAAGCTCCATGAAGTCCTCTAGCATATCTAGCATGCTACACAAAGAACTATCAGCAAACGCTGGCGCTGGCGGCCATCACAGACATACCTTGTCCATTGCTATAGCAGCAAGTTAGACACATGCCTATATCGGTTTCAAGGCACATACTGAGAAGATAAGAACACGCTCGCCTTTGGGGATGATATCGGAGAGGATCTTGTCAATAACGATCAGCTTTGAGGAAGATGCAACGATATGCTCTCCGATGACATATGGAAATGGGGCCGCATCCTTTAGCAGGTATGGACTAATCAAAGCTGAAAACTGAAATTCGGGGAACATAAAAGCAGGGCTTACTGATCGCAAACCTTACGGAGTTGCATCAATAGGTTCATGAGTTTTTTCCAACCTGTTAGAATGGCTTCAGCGAGCCTAGCTTTATTGTATGTTTGGATCTTACGATTGGCTTCTCCGCTAGCCGTTCGTTTTATCTGTGTCGCGATTTGTTCTCTAACTTCCCTCCTTCCGTCATCCTCTGGTCGATCTTCCAGTTTACTGGTAAATATCTCCTGCAGGTCCAGAGTATCCATTCGTGTCAACAAGCGGTATGTCCAGAACCTTTGCGCCTCCGTCATTGGTATAAAGACTGTCAACTCCTCGCGTGGTGGAACGCTAATCTCAACAGAATCTTTCGTCCGGCGCAACATAATCACTTTCAAAAGCTCCTGGGCGGCTTTAAGTATAGAAATCGAGTATGACCCTTTGTTGAGGTTAAAAGAGTCGCGAAAGATCCGCTCCGAAGCAGCTGTGAAAACTGTTGGGTATAGCCAGTGCAGGAGGGCCCAAAGTTCGACGAGGTTGTTCTGCACTGGTGTGCCTGTCAAGACTGGACCCCAACACAAGTCAGTCAATGGCGGGGGACGCTGAGATAGGCTGCACCAACTTAGTCGGTATAACGAACCCAGTCCCTTGACCTTGCCTGATACTTGAGTCTCTGAATTCTTGATTTTGTGGCCCTCATCCAGTACACAGTAAAACCATCGTCTGGTCTTGAACCAGCTATCGTCTGCAGCATACGAGTCATACGTTGTCATACAGATGTCAAATTTGATTTCTCCATTGCGGACGGCCGTCCTGAGACGATCCCGTTCAGCGAGGGTGCCATGATACCGCAGGACGCTGAAGGAAGGTAACCAACGTGCAGCTTCCTGTTATAAACAGGCTGTTAGCATTCCATGAGGCCACGAATAAGGGAAGAGCACATTTTGCCAGGAAGACAAAACGGAAAGAGGACATATGACGAGGTGGGGATCTCGCGGACCTGTGACAAGAAACCACGCGTTCACTAGGCTCACGAACTACAATGACAACACGGACCTTTCGAATGCTCCCTGATAAATGCGAACAGAGAGAGGGTCTAAAGGAGGATTAGAATACAAGCCGTGCTCATTGATCTTGTGTCAAACCTGCAACGTTTTGCCGAGACCCATCTCTGCGAAGGGCATAAGAGGGAGAAGAGAGAATGATAGGTACATACAAACTCACCATCTCCAAGAATGCAGTTCATACCTGCGGGGCTCGAGTCTATCACCTGAACACTTCACTAGGCATAAACACCTACCATTATTGTACATATAAATCAGGAATGCCAAGCCTTGCAGCTGCAAGCGAATAGCACCTCGGTTCCGCGCCACATCCCAGGGGACGACGCACCTGATAATCCTTCATCTCACCCCCCTGAATCAATGACGGCTGCTCCGTCAACACATGAAACGGCACATAGGCCACCTTCTCCCCGATCTCTGAAAGCTCTTTGCGGAGCCCGTCGAAAAAGTGGGTCGTCGGCAGGAGCGGCTGAAAGAGGTCTTGATGACGAAACAGCCAACGTCGCCTCGACGCCTCCATCAACACGCGCTTCGCATTGATCACGATCGTGAGCTACCCGGTCCGCACCGACGCGACAGTGTCTCAGCGTTCTGCGGCCAGATGCGGATCAGACACAGTTGCTCACCGCTTTCTTGTTCTCCACTTTCTGCTTCTTTTCTGGAGCGTCTTGCGTTGCAACAGACGGCGTGCGCGAGCGTTTGCGCGGGGGTATGACAAGGGTATTCGGTTTCAGCTCGGTCTTGTCTGGGGGTGTCGCGTCCCCAGCGACGGTGGTGCTCCGCGTCGACGCGCCAATTACGTCGAGCTCGTCGACGTCCGACTCACCCCCGAAGGGTAGCGCGACGTCCTTCATAGTCGTGGTCATCGTCCGACACAGCAAAGAGACGTGTCAAAGGCCTTCAGTACGGTTTAGGGCAGGTCAACACGCGTCCCATTAAGTGGCTGTGCGAGTACAATACTAAGATCATTGGTACCAGCGTTCCCTCAGCCTTTTCCGCCGCACCATTGGCTTGGTCACTGCGATCGCCACAGCCAATCCAACCACCGTCAACACCAGCTGTACTTTGTTAAAGTTTTCAGAAAGCACGTCGAATGTGCCCGATGTCGCTATGCGCGTAAGAAACAAGTCTGTGCCCACCGCGAGCACCAGAGACGTCGATTCGAGCAGTGACGGCGCAGTAACTATCTGACGCACATCCGCTACCTGTTTGGATCGTCAGCCGATCACTCGTGGGCTAACAAGAGCACGAACCTCGTAGTAGTGAGACAGCACGAGTCGGCCGTCGTCCGGAACCACAGGATCATACTGTACAAGCATCTCCTCCACTTCTTCGCTCGTCGGCTTTCGTTTTGGTCTGCGCGGATCTAGCAAGCGACGGGAAATGGAATGTACACTGTTTTTCCGACTCGATACTATGCGAAACGAGGAGTGAACACTTGCAGAATCCAAGTTATCATGCAACCCACCTATTATGTCTTTAGTCGACACCCCAAACTTGGTCGTTGTCGTTGCAATAGCAGTAATGCCATGCGGAAGTACATATGCCTGTTCGTACACTGAAATCTGCGTGGTCTTGTTGGAAAATGAGGTAATGTCCGAGCTGCCCCATGTACTCGTCAGCAACGCTCCCTCTTGTACTCAAAGCATGCATACCTCGAAATCTTCTGGTCTGGCCCATACCCTTCATATATTTCCACTGATACGATACGATACCCCTTCGCACCACCAAGTTCGGCGTCATCATCATAGTATGAATACACCAGCCAGTTCTCGTCGAGCGAGGCTTGTATGTCGCACTTGCCATCCACAACGGGCAACGAGACGTGGTACAACACGGTACCTTTGACAGTGTCGACCAAATACAGACCACAGGTCGATGAAGATGGCGAGGACGTGCGCGTCGGAGCAGAGATCACCACGCTCATGTGGGGATTGAGATACTTGTACAGCGTGCTCCTGTCCCCTTTCACCTTGCCTATACTCGCCACCTTGCGAGTCTTGTGTGCGTTCTTGATGATCGCGACCACTT
>JBBPTV010000189.1:0-35891 GCA_038094275.1 Tubosaeta brunneosetosa | reverse complement strand
GCAACTGCTTTTTGGAATCTTTGGCCTGGAGGATGAACAGGACTTCACCCTCGTCTGGGTCAGGAACCCAAAGAGGCTCAATATTGGAAATGTTGTGACGTTTTTGCAAAGCGTCCCTGACGGTCTCTGGTTTATCAGCCCAGCAGTAAGCTTTGTGCAAGCGGGCTTCTTTATCGGTCCAGCCCTTAGGCGGAGTGACAGCGGTGGCGGACGACATTTCCAAAGATCTATCGTCGCGGCGTAAGTACTGGAGGAAAAAGACAATGTGGACGTACGGTGTGCAGTGGAGAGTAGACTAAGGCACGATGGATGAGGCATGCGGCTTTATACCTTTCTGACACAGGGGCTGAATCCCGGGTTTTGCCGATCACAACAAAACATGCGCGAACTTGGAAGTGGAACCATGACTGTCTTGGACCCATTTATGAGTTGGAGTTTGGGAGCCGTTGTGTGTCTGACATCCATGCAAATAGCGAGGTACCAAAATCAATTTCCGGCTCGGGCATTATCTGATTTGCGTCCCGCAGAAGTCACCCTAGAAGAGCAGGAGTTGTGACGTCCGGTTACCACTTTTTGTTTGTTGGCGGCCATCAAGGTAGGCGATTAATGGCCACCAACGTTCATGGATACTATGCATTTTCCTCGTCCCCGTTGATAGTGGTGTGCTCTAACCGCGGACTTCTGGGTTGCCGAGTCAACCTTGCAGACAATTCCCCCTTTTATCTGTGAGCATCGTAAAAAGCCTCCGAGTCAATGACTGCATTGATCTGAACACATCATGCGCAGTAGTTTGTTCGAATATTTTCGGCATGGATGTTCCATGGTGCACATAGGCTGTGCCCTTTCCTTCATCCCCGCTGATGGTGAGCACCGGAGGTCACCTTATGTCCTCTGCCCCTGACGCCCGAACACTCACCATCATGTCACCCCCAGACATTTCAGGTATCCACCCCATTCCGTCTATCTTGCAGTTTATATCTAATCACTCGTGACTCCCAATGCCAACCCTATAAAACCACCTCCTCTTTTCTCCTCTTCATCAAGCGTCCAGGCGGCTTCTGCACTCTCCTTTGCTTAGCTTTGCGTTGCCTTTGACATGGCAACTCTCGCGGCATTCAACAGTCACCTCACTTTCAGCACGGCGTTTTCATTTTCTTGTGACCAAGTACATGGCCTCCCGTTCATTTACTACGTGACCTATTGTTCTAATGATCCAACAGATTCATGCCCTTCTTACGGATGTCGCTAATAACCCGGCCCAGTACCGGGAGCGGGATCCTGCCCATCCGACGCAGCCATATCCCGATCCTAATTCCCAGACTACCGAGAATCGCGCACGGGATCTCCGCCTGCTGCGTGGCAACATCATCGACCTGACTCTGTAAGCAACCAAATTGGTCACTTGAACTCGGCCCTGATACCTGAATTTCTATAGTCCACGCGGAGAGAAATATCGCGCACCCCCACCACCACAATCGATCCTTCGCAGGACGACGAACAGCCTCAATCCCACTGATAACATTCCATGGTCTGTCACTGACAAGAAGGAGGAATTTTTTATTATCTATGATCTCCTTGGCACCTTTCTCTCCATCATAAGCCCCGCACCAACTAGGGGTACGGTACCAACTGCGAAGAATTTCTTTCTTCCGCTGGTGGTTGTGTTCGCAAAATGGTGCTCTACCTTAGCAGGAGGCGGCAGTAGGCTCATACCGAGTGTTGCTCAAATCATTGGGGCGATCACGAACCGTGGTCTTTCTTCGTTGGTGCCAGTGCGAAAGGATGGGCTGAGCCGCCCCCGCCCAATCCGTTGATTAGGCTTGCAAAGGACGCGCGTCACCAGTACATGTTTCCTCTTTTAGAGCAAAAGTACCATCATCAGGGACGTTCTCCGGTGATCGAAGCGCGTGCGCCCCCTCCTAGAGGGTTTAACTTTGGCAACTGCGGAGAGACATATCCGTTCCTCTACCTCGTAGAGTTAGTGCATCTTTTGCAAGACCTTCCAGTCACCTCTGACAAACCTTGGTGTAGTGCCGGAATGCCTCCGAACAAGACCTTTGGCATCGCCATCGATATTGCGTTCACTTTCACCAACGGAACAAACTGGTCAGAGTACCCCACCGAGCCACCTTGCCAGAATTGCTCGTATGTGCTGGACAGGTACCACGTCCCAAAGAACAATTTCTTGCGCCATCCTTGATTTGTGCTCTTTTGGTACTAGAGTACGTGAATGACGCGTATGCTTGAGATTGAATGTATCTTATTTGTATTCATGATGAATCAATATTTATCAGTCAGCTAGGTTTGCATTGATACCCCCGACTCTGGAAGCCACTGCGTGGCCAACCGTTCTTGCCTTGCACGAATGATGAGAGGGAAGTACTATAAATCGATGCTGAGACAGAAGGGGGAGAAAGGCTCAACCAAGGGATTCGATCGGAAATTAGTAATGCAGAGGTCAAACGACTGATGGAAGACGGCAGTAAGTTCTATTCGCGCAGACGACGTAGTTTACGTGCAGAATTATGTCGTGTCGAACAGAACGAGGGTGAACTTGCTGAAGGTGTTTAGTACAAAGGACATTTTGAGAACAACTACTAGTTAAGGCCAATGCCTTCCAATCCTAACACAGACAAACAATCACTTTTCTAAGAGTCATCTTGCCTTTTGACCTTGCCACGTTGGGTACCATTCTTGGTTTCGCCCGGAGTCTGAGCACTTCGTCGGGCCGCAACTCGCCTTTGTCGCTCACGGCCAACGGCGTGTGATCCAGCCCTTGTTCTAAGGCGCCACGCTTCAACCTCACAACTCAGAGATACGATTGATCGTGATATTGACGACGAACCTACCATCCGAAGAACATATACTCTCCCCTTCGTGTACAGATGACACACGCCTCGACATGAAACAGGTGCCCTTCGAACTTTCCACTGTATGACTGTGCCAAACGTATGACACAAGCAAGACACGCTCCCGTCACTCCCTGGACGGGAGCATTCTTTGCAGCCTCTCCAGTTCCTTTTCTCGCTCTCCCAAAATGCCTCGCCACTTTTCCTGCTCCTTGAGGATCTTTCCCCGTGCCTCCTCCAATCGCTCTGCCTCTTCTCTTGCCATATCACTCGTAAACTCGGGCACACCCAGCCGCCTCGTTTCCTGCAGCGAGGCTGGATTCGACGTATGGAACGGAATCGGTTTCTTGGTACTCTTTGGCAGCGGCGTTGGCGGATGCGCCGTCAACAACGCAAGAAATGGTTGAAACGGATCGGTAAACACGATTTCGTCGTACTGCCACGAATGCACGGGGCCGAGCTTGGCCGCGTTCTCTGGGGAAGGAATCTCAGGCTCTGGTGGAAAGGCTGCGCCGGGAACGGGAAAGGTGATGGTCCACGGGTGGAGTTTGAGATGGTGGTAGAGCGTGATCGCCTTTTCTCCCGACTCGGGTACAAAGTTGATTCGGACCTGAATCTCGAATTCGCCCCAGCTGTGGGAGATCATCAACATGCACGTTGATTGACATGAGAGCACTTGCCCCGTCTCAGAGATTTCAAACGGTGGTTTATCGACGTCTGAGACGCCCGTCTGGGTGACGATCAGAAAGAGAGTGCAAGGGACGTACTTCGGGATGGATTGGGATATGTTTCGTGGAGCTTGAACGTGACACGTTTGATAAAATATCCCAGGTCGTCTCCGCCGCCGACGATATCTGAACCTGGCGCGCTTGCAGCGCCTCGGACGGCTACTGTCCACCGGTGAGTGTGACCATCTGGTGCCAGCTCCTTTTCAGCTTGCGTCAACACCGTCGCTGTGTTGCCATATATGATCGGTCTATGGATCATCACGCCCTACGAACGTTGTCAATGAAGCGTAGTAAAATGGAGAGGAAACATACTCGAACGCGGACGCGGTCTGCCATGGTTGTCGGGCGAGTTCGGCATCGTTCAGACTCCGACCTCGCCTTCAACTAAACCCACTCAGCGCCGTCTCGCCCATACGCACCATGTTCCTCGACTCGCTGGTCAACCGTACGTCCATTCGCGCCTATTTATCCTCCCTCTCTGACCTCTTCTAGGTCCCAACACTGTGCTAGAACAACAAAAAGTGTTCCAGGTATGCCTCGAGTATCCTAGTCAAACTTGACATTCATTCTGCCTCCGTCTAGTCCTCCCACAAGCCCATTTACATGCGGCCACCACGAGCAAGACTCTACTTGGGTATGCATCTATCTTACCTCAGGTGGGATTCAGTCCACATCCACCGCCTGTGACAGGGATGTACTTTAGCTTGTATGCGGTTGGCATGGTCGGTACCGCCTACGGCATTTACTCGCTCGCCTTTGTACGTCTCTCAAACTGCTCGCGTCTTTCTGCTGTTAACGGAACCACCTCCCTTGCAGTCTAAGCCGATGAAAAAGGATTGAATACCTACGCGTATAGATTATTCTCGCTTTCCTCAATTATGCATACACTCATTATTTCGTCGTGACGTCGGATGCATCGACCCCCGCAAGATCCACAGAACACAACAGTTTGCCTCAGTGCCGTTGAGCTGATTTTCATGTGTCGTAGCAAGTCATGGTAATATACATTGTTACTAGATCCTCATCAGTCTTCAATGCCACGCCGCCCATCCTGGATACATCTTGGCCTACCACTCCATCGTAAGCGACGATGCACACTAGAAAGAATGCCAAATACTTGCCAAGTTTCCATGGTCGGTTGCTTCCTGAATTAACATCTCCACTAGATTACTCGTCGAAATCTCTCGCTCCTGGCTGTTCCCCGACCCACCCCCGCCGTGATTCCGGGCTTTGATGTCGGATGGCGAATACACTCCTCTCAATTTCCGTTCTATCGGTCGAAGCGCGTTCTCAGCCAGAGCGTGCAAATTCGTAGACGGTCTGACGGCGTTCCGTGCCTGCACAATGTTTATTCTCAGCCAACAAACACATGTCTCCACGCACCGTTGTCCTGTTCTCGTGCTCCCATTCGACGAGGGGGTCGTGAATAAAGGCGTCGAGGACACTCATCAGCGAGTCTTTGTTGATTCTCAGCAGCTCCATCGTGATTTCACACGCAATGCGGAACACGCCCTCCACGCCCGTCACACCCAACCCGTCAATCAGGTTTTGTGTCAGACGAAAGGGGACGCGCTCGGGGACCTCCAGCGTTTTGCCCTGTTGGTGTATGTCAACAACCGATGAGATGAAAACAAGAGAAAAAATGATGCGATACCCTCTCGAATAGACAGTTGAAGTCGACGTGCACGACGTCCCCCGTGTTGGTGTCGAGGAGAATGTTTTCGCAGTGTCGATCTCCCAGCCTGAGTCCATCGTGTAATTATAGGTCATGAGTGCGAAATGGTGCTTACCCTAGGATGAATCCAACCATGGACATGACCGCTGCGGTTCGCCCGTACGTCAAGCGACTGGACAACCACGCCGAAGGTTCAGGGAACGTCTCCACAAACCACTCGCGAAATACGGGAGGGTAACTGAAAGACAGACTTGGTCCGCATTCGTTATGGGAACGAGGCGAGACGACGTACTGCGGCAGAACTTTGCCCACAAACAGTTCCGCGGCGTCCTTGTCTGGCACTTCCTTGATCCTTTTAAACACCTCCCCTAAGTCGGAGTTCTGTTATCAATATCGTCAGCGTCAGTGCCTCTGTTTGACGAAAGAAGAGCCGTCTGTGCTCACCCAACTCTTAACCTGCCTTGCCTCATAGTAACGTACCAATATGGGACGAATAGGAATGGTGTTTGGAACCCATTGTATAAAACCGCATTCCTCGTTGAGCGTCACGACGCCATATGTGCGAATATCTGTTCGACACGAACAAATCTGAGGGAACAGGTGATCACATTCCCGATACACTCACGAAGCTGCCTCCTCCGGGACTCCGAGTTTGCCTTGAGCAATTTGTTGATGATGGCATTGAAATCCATCAGCCGGGCGTCCTTTCGGAGATCGTCCTTGGGTTTACCGAGAAACATGTACGTCTGTCCGTTGGATCCGCGGATCGTGATCTTGCGCGGTTTCGCGAGCGATTTCATGATCTCGATCTCGTCTGTAAACTCTGTCGAGGATAGCGTCAGCTCCTACCCCGTCGAACATGGCTTGGGACTTGCGCTCAAAGGTGGGTGCCACACTCGGAAAGGGCACGTGTGTCGAGTTTTCAGTCGTCGACGCAGGCGGTAAGTTGACAGTGAGCGACTCCTGCAGCGGGATGAGCAGCCCTGATCTGCCCAGCGTCGCCAGCTTTGGAAATTCACGCCGCATACTCAGGGTTCGTCTCTCGTCTTCGATGGGGTAGTTGCATAACTTGAGGAGCTCGTCTGTCATCGCGAGCGATTTAGAGATGAGCCTTGCGAGGCCCGTCCCAACATTCGCGGGGTTGGACTAGCATAGTGCGTAATAATGGGCATAGACCGTGCAGAAGACCTACCCGAAGCGCGTTCAGTATCGCATTTCCACGGGTCGCCCGGGTGACCTTATTAGACTTGACGACGGACGCAAAGAGCCACAGCGCCTGGTATGGATATTCGCGAATGACTTTGCTGATAATCTTCGATAAGATCCCATACACTGTATCATTTCTATGTCCCACCCTCGACACAATTTGGGGAAACGCTGTGAACCACTACCATGGTGCTCGGTGGAAGAGAAATATCCATCGAGCCAAAGAGAACCTACCTTGTACGCGGGGAGACTCTCCACTGCCTGGCTTATGGCGATTTGAATTTTCCCAAAAATAGAATGCGAGGGCATTTTCGACCCGCAGTCTAACCACAGCGTCAGCATGCGGGGTATCGTTTGATAGACGTATTTCGAGCCCATGCCCACGGCTTTGGCATAGTTCATGATCGTATGCGCATTCATTCGGATAGCCCTGCGCCCAGTAGTCACTTTTCACGACGATAAAAAAAACAGGTTTGGCACATACCGTTCCTCGTCCTTAGGAAACATTTGCTTGCAGGACTGGTCATGGAATCTGCCTACATGATATAGTGCACTCTCCGTCGTCGTGCCTTCGTCCACAAGAGTCTGGAATGCTTTTAACAGCTGGGAGGGTTCGTATCGATCCGATTCATTCATCCACCGCGCCCGCAAAATATGGGCCTGCGAATGCGATGAGCAAAATCATCCCGAAGCAATAAAAACAACGTAGATGCTCGCCTTGGCTCTCATGCGTTTCAGTTCGGTATCGTCATCGACCGTCAGGTCGATCGTGACTGGTTTTTCCATCAAGCCGCTCAATCGCATCGAGTTCTCGAGTTCCTGGAGTGCACGTAACGGTTCGCCTATAGCCTTGACGAGCTTGGCACTCTCCATGAAGTAGAACCTGGCGTTGCTCTGTTGCGCTTGCAACGTCGCCGAGTAAGCCGTCTGCCACTGCTTGGCTTTACGCGCAATCTTGGCGCTCGCGATCCACGACTGACCAATTTCCCTGGTGATCAAAGGCGACGTTTTGGGACTATGCAAACGACCGTCAGACTCGAGACCCAAAAACACGTTTTGTGCCTGACCTCAATGCAAGCACTGTGCGCCGCATACTCAGCACAGCTTGTTGGACACGGAAATTAGGAAGCGTGGCATCGAAGCGGGCGGCGAGACGTGTGCCCAGAGATGTCATGAGCTCGCGTCGACTTTGGGAACGTGGGACGGCCGTAGAGACCGCGTCGTAAATTAGTTCCATCTCGTGGATCATATGTAGATCCAACAACGCGTCATATGATTGTCGGTACCCTCTAGCACCAGCTGCCGTGATCGGCGCACCCAAGACAGCACGCGCATTAGACAATGCGGTCGTTACGTCGTCGGGATTACCCGACCGCATGGCTAGGAGGACACGCGCTTTCATGATATATGGAGAAGTTAGCTCGTTGTTGGCAGTGATCTTTTGGAGATCGTCCCAAGCACCCATCATCCAGGCACTCTCCGCCTCGAAGCCTGCCAGTTCTGACTCCCAGTCAGGATTTCGAACAAGCACACCTCGAACGTGTGTTCTCAGCGTATCTGAAAGAGATCGTATTCGCATTAGCAGAAAAAGGAACCAGAGAAGAGTACAAACCATAGTGACCGAGATTCCGCAGACAACGCATGAGGCCCAAGTGAAATTCGAGATTGTCCGGGGATCGCTGTAGACCTACTTCCCAACAGCTCTGAGCAGCTGTCCATTGTCCCGTGCTTTCGTGTTGCCGGATCTTATGCTCTAGAGACGGCGAGAGGATAAACATGGATATGCCCTCCATTCCATCAGGCTCGTCGAGGTACGCATATATCTCATGTAGCCGTTCATAATGTGGGGTGAGTTCCTTTGAGGATAGTGGCGTCCCCCGTTCGCGAAGCGAAATGATCTGGCGCTCAAAATTCATCATGGACCTCGCATAGGCCCTGCACTGGAGCGCAGCTTTCGCCATCAGATCGTGGTTGATACTACAAAGCAGCGAGTCGATCCGAACAAGCTGGTCCTCGCTGTCCGATTCTGCTATATTTGCTCGCGAACGTTTGTTGTTGTTGATCTCCACTTTCTTGCTGATATCCTGGCGCAGGATGCGCACGCACTTACTAATATGATCGAGAAGCGAAAAGACAACCTAGTTGACACATCAATATTGAAGCAGCTGGGGAGAACGAGCATCAGACCTGAGCGCTAAGGAACTTTTTGTCTGCGGTGGAAGGACTGTGTTCGTTAACCTGGTCCTCGAGTACAGTCAACAATTCCTCCCGTATGTCTTGAATATCCCTATCTTCGCCAGATAAAAGAATGTTGAGAACAAGGTGAGGCAACAAATGATGCGACACCACGACGTCTTTGTTCCTTAGAGCTGGACGCATGACGCTAAAAATCCTTTTGGCAGTCTCTCCTGACGCACGCGAAATGAGGTATGTTGTCCATAATTGAAGCCAGTCCCGGTAGGTGTTTTGTCTTGGATAGATCGGACGCTCAGGCGGAGTGAATTGGTTCTCTGTGTTTTGAAAACGACCTTCCAACATGGGAGAAACCGTCTCGAGAATGTGTTTCGGAAGGCTGTTCCACCGATTCCGCACCCTGGCTGGGACGGGGACAGTATTCTTCGGGGCAACCAATGCCGAAGTAAAACCACAGAACCGTAGAAGTTCTTGGATACTGTATGAAAGGCGCCCTTGATACTTGATGTCGCTGGTGGAACGAAAAGTACCGACGAGCATGACAATGAGATGCATCGCGAACAGGACGGCCTCGTCCTCATTCGTAAAGTTGGACCGTACGACCATGCGTGAATCATCGCTGCCGATCTCACAGCGATCTGGATCGACAGCACCCAGAATTCCCATACATTCGAAGGCCAACAGCCGTAGCCTTTCGATGTCATCCCCATCGCGAGAGGCGATGGAGAACAACGATGACTGTATCTTTCCGACCGAAGGATCAAAGGCGTCCCCAGATGCCAAATCACGAACAAACTCGGGATGGTCCACAGTCATCAGCGATTTCAGCTCCCCCAGAAAATGCAAGGTAATCGCATAATTGTCGCTGTTCAGCTGGGCAAGAATCTTTTGTAACTTCTCGCGGGGGTCCCATGCTCCTCTAGGTTTCATGAGTTGTTGGTGAACACCCGCGAGTTCGGGGATATTCCTCAAGTCAACTACTTCGTCTAGATGGTTGCAGGACTCGTCGCCCATGCCAGACACGATGAACCGAATGCATTCTTTCGCAGTTTCCCGAGCAGTCGGCGATAACGACGGCCATAACGATGCGATGGTTGCACTTGTTGCAACAATGTATTGGCCGATGTCTGAAGGGGCGATATTCGTAAGGAATACGAGCCACGTCGCCAGTGTCACATCAGTCAGCTCGGGGATCAAAGACATGGTCTGGAGAGTAGCCATTATCTACTAACAATCAGAACGACCGAAATAGACCAGTAGCATCGAGTTACCTGGGGAGCAACGCTCAGAAGCGAGTCGCTAACATGGCTGATCAACGCTCCGAAGGCTCGGATGATCTGTCGTTTGGCTGACGTCGTCTTCTTGCCCCGAATATCTTGCAACATTTCGCTCATGTATGATACGATACCCAGCAAGTTGGTCTTGAGCAAGTGTACCATCTCCAGGTTGCCCGAATCTGAACTCCCCGGAGTGGAAGCCATGATGCGGCCAACTCTTCTCAGCGCGCTGACGGCCTAGAGACTGATTAAAAACAGTCTTTC
Source organism: Tubosaeta brunneosetosa (assembly GCA_038094275.1). Classification (NCBI taxonomy): domain Eukaryota; kingdom Fungi; phylum Basidiomycota; class Agaricomycetes; order Boletales; family Boletaceae; genus Tubosaeta; species Tubosaeta brunneosetosa. The sequence continues at coordinate 25,699 of JBBPTV010000189.1, read as the reverse complement.
TATCGTGCCGAATACGCTTACCGATGCTGCGTCGTCTGGGTTTTCATTCCCGAGCACGATCATCAAATCTGCCAGGAGCGGAAGGAGGTTGCTGTGGATGATGCTCCTAAGGTCTATCGAGCGCCGGTTAACCTCGTCGGCGTCGGCTCTCACAGTTTTCACAATGAACTCAAGGGCCTGATGCGTCTGCCCTGGCCCTTGAAGCCGAAGTACGTGCGAGAGAATCAGAGAAGCGTCACCAAAGAATAGGATCGACAACTTTTTGCCTAATTCACTTGCGATTTCATCGAGTACTCGGACCTCGCGTTCTGCAAAGAGGTGAGGAAGCGCATGCGGGCGTGTAATAGACAAGAAATTATTTGGATAGATGCCCAAGAACTGGCATAATTCTGCGAACAGCTCTGGGTTCGTGCACTTGCGAGCGATGACGACGGGCGCAATCCGGGGAAGAAATGGCGATAGGAATCCTTGTGGCTTCTTTTTGTGCCCTTCCGACAGCTTATTCAGCTGGTGACATTTATATGAGCATCTCAATGTCTCGAACGAAATATATGCTCACTTGTTCCAACGCAATACTCTTCAAGATCGGGTTGCGCTCGCCAAGCTGCAAGACGAGATGGAAGACAATTTCTTCGAGAACCTGCGGATGCGCATCGCTGGAAACCGTTAGTGGCATTCGTGGCGTCGTCAAACAAATAGGACATACTTTCCGATCAACCCGAGAGTGATCAGTGTCGTCTCTTTGATCGCACTTTTGGTCCCAGTGTGAAGGAAACGGACGAGATTGAAAAATAAGCCTTCGATCTGTACCCAACCTCCTTGGTCGTTGGCGCATACTTTGACAAACTGTGCGAGGGCTTGACTGGAAATCAATCAGTGGACGTATTGTAGTATGGACTAAGTAAATACCCAGCCAACAATCTCGAGGATCTATCCTTGTCGGATACGCCACGCTGGACCAGGCCCACGACGAAGGCACAATTGTTGGCAAGCACATAAACGGTATGGTGTTTTACAATGGCTAGAATGGCACGATACGTGCTACCGCAAACAATGGGCGTCACTTCTTCAGCCGGACCAACGAGAAGTTCAGCGAGCAAGGAAAACGCAGATTGAACTGATGGAGCGTCCTCAGCACTGTCCTCAGGACAGGGAAGCAATTGCGTGACAATCGATCCCATGTAGTCGGCGATCGCACACCTCACCGTAGCAGACCTGGACTAGCTTGTCAACGACCATGCGAACCGCCAACAGACTCCCTACCTTTGTAACCTAGTTTTTAGCATGCGCAAGCCACGCCCCAAGAATGCAGCATCAGACAACGAGACGTTGTCGATCCATTCCAGTTCTTGCGGCTCAACCACCGCCCGGATCGCCTCCATAGCTTGAACGCGCCAGCCACGCGATCCCAAAACCAGCATTCCTTCGCTTTGGCTACGGGCCAACAACACCTCTACATCGCCCACGATTCCCTCCCAATCGGCATACGCCCCATTCCCCTGGAAAAAGCTCTTGACGGCCTGCAACGTCATCCCATGCAACTGATCCAAATGCTTGCGCAAAAACGCAAATGTCAACACCTTGGACGATCAGTTGGCCCGATTTTCATATCAAGCACACAAGTGATACGAACCCTGAGTTCACTCCCCGCGTCCCCCCATTCCTCCCTTGTCAAAACACCAAGGATAGCCGTGGCGTGAAACGGAGTCAACCTCCAAAGACTGTCTCCTTCGTTCGACAAGAGGGGTGCAATCTCCCCCACAGAGGGGTAAGATGAATTCTTGGGGCCCTCTTCCAATTTATGGATCAACAGACGGGAGAACAAGATCCCAAGAGCGTCCCGGAAACTCGGACTTGCCCCAAGCAGGACTTGGGCGGCCTGGAGGGTTCGCAGAAAGCACCGCGAGCGCACCGCGTCCGTTGTCGGGCAACTAAAACAAAAATCAAAGGTCAGCGGGACGATGCGCGCTGTGCGCCGCAAGAGATCAAGTGTGAAACATCGGGTTGCCTCTGAGGCCTGCAATGCTTTTGAAACAACGTCCGCGACGACGCTGCAGAAAACGACGACGAACGATTTGCTCGGCAGTCTGATGACCTCCGTATTGTTCCGAGGGACCTACACTGACATTAGGACACATTCGACGTGTCATTCGTGTGGAAACATCTTACGGGTATATCTGCTGTATGGGCTGGCGCTCGCCTCAAATGTGGCGCAGAGTATAAATGGATGTCCAAGGGAAAATCGTCCTGAGAGGTTGTCAAGAGATCTACAAGACGATCACAAACGCGAACAACAGCCAGAGAACGTGTGCCACTCACCCACCGTACACTCAAGTAGGTCCGACAGGAGAGAATGTGCCAACAACCTCTGAGAGGTCTCCATGCGGAATGGAGAAACGAGTAACTGGCAGACAATGTGCACCAGAATATTGGTTGCTTTGGAGAAGAGCGTCGTCGGGTTCAAGTAGTCCGCGAGACTGTCATTGTTCGCGTCGAGCCATGACTCTGCAGACAGGCACAGGGCAAACAAGCTCACGAAGAGCTGCCTAGTGAGGTTGGGTCCGTCGAACCAGACAGGGCGCGAATGGTGCGAGGCCTGGTCCAAGACATTGAGCGAGACGTGGGTGAGCATCATGCGCTCGTTGTTCGTGCCTTGCTTGATGGACGTGAAATACGGAAATTGGCCATAGGCTTGGTCAGAGAGTGCCGATATCATCGCGAACCACGGTCTGGCTTGGACTCGCTCGTCGCCATCCTGTTCTTGTTGTATCCGGGTCAAGAACTCGAGAAGTTTCTTCACGTCGATAACACCCTCGCCTTTCGGTGTCTGGAAGGTTGGGGGAGCGAGACTAGATGATGGATCACTCATCAGACATGAAAGAACAGGTGAATGTGGAGACTTGAAAGACGCGTCGACGCGTTACTGGTACTACCAAATAAGGAAAGTTACTTGCGACCGGCCCGTCGTTTGTCTCTAGCCTTTTCCCTGTCCATCGCCTTCTGCTCCGCCCTTTCGCCCTCTAACGAGTTAAATACTTTGTTCATGCGTTCCTTGTACACCCTGTCTTTCTCCATTTGCTTATTTTGTTCCACAGCCGCAAGGAACCTGGCGTCCTTGCGCAACTCGCGAATCGCCCCCTTGCGTTCCTGCTTCAGTTGATACCGCAGCTTGGCCGCTTCGTTACGCTCGCGATCCGGATCCTGTCGCCGGGTATACGATGACGAGCTGGCTTCAAACTTGGGGATATAGGTCGGGATTGGGATCGGTTTGTGGGCCTGCAAAAGGAGTGGCTTCCGCGACCGCCGCGCAAAGTGAAGTAATCGTGCCATTTTCCCTTGCAAGGAGGCCACACGTGACTACGAATGTATTAGATACTGCGATCAATGTTCATGCGAGGACATACCCGGACGTCTTCGGATAGCTGAGCGCACTCCAACCCCGAAAGTACGAGATCGATCGGTTCGTACAGTTCGATAAATCCGTCGAGTGATTTATACATATCTGCGAACCGGTCCATGAGACCCAGAGTCACCCCCAAGGCATCTATCTTGGTTTGCTCGGCTAGATTTGCTGATGTGACCATGAGTAACAGATCGGGTTTCTGACAAACGAGGTCCTTTGCTTGTGTTGAGTCAATGACCAGCGGCTCACATAGTGTGGACCGTAAATCCGGACAACTAAACACGCCAGGGAGGGACTGCACGTCAGCGAATGTATGGGGTACAAGGTGTAATGTGGCATTAACCACAAAGTTTATAGCTTCCGGAACGAAGCGCTTCGACAGAGATTCATATTGGAGAAACAAAGAGGACAAGAACAGCCCGCTTGCAATGTCCACGAATGACCTGACGCGGCATAGGCCGAGGTAAGCACCCATGAGTAGCCGTGTGGGCGAAATGACTGGATGACGCATGTCACTCGTCGGCCAAATGATTCCTATAACCCGAAGAAAAATTAGTTCAGGTAGTCCTGGCCATGTCTTTGCATCAGGCTCCAATGCACCGGTCGCCAAACCACGCCTGAGGTTTTTGTGCATCAGAGAGAGCTTTTCCACGAAATATTCAGCCGATTCGATAGGATATAATCGGCAGAGGGCGAACAAGTGTGGAACGAGCGCGGAAACCAGATTCATCCTCGGTGCTGGGGGTGATGTCACAAACAATATGTGATCGACAATGATCCTTGCCAGGTTCTATAAAGAGTGTTAAGAAGCGGAGGTCGGACCGTAACTCTGACCTACCTGCAACTTGAGTTTGTTCTCGGGACCGAGGCTATGATGATGGAGTGTTCGAATTCTCTGCACCACAATCGTTACATCGGAATCGGGGAGATCTTGAATGATTTCGAGGAATTCGTCATGGCTCTCGGGCGCAGGAAACGTATATGGCAACTCCTTGACAGCCTTCGCAGCTCCGGACGATCCCCAAACCCTTTCTTTTGCGCTCGCATTCGTAGTATCTGCCACGTCGGATGCTTCGTCGCCACTTGACTGATCATCATCTCCGAAACCGTCGAAGTCCGTCTCTTCTTCGCTGTCCTCATCGCCATGCTCCTCACCAGTGTCCTCGCCCTCATCGCTCCCAGACACACCACTACCCACCTCCATTTCCACACCAAGGCCAGCACCCAGTCCACCGAACGGTTCGTCCTCCACGAAATCGTCCTCCAGGTCATCCCCTCCACGAGGACGTTTCTTTCTCCGACCACTCGCGTTTTCGTCTTCGCTCTCTCCCGTGTCCTCCCCCAACATCCGCCGTCTCCGCCGTTCCTCTGCCTTCTCAAGGGTTTCCTTTTGCTCCAGCGCAATCTCTTCCTCTGTTTTCGTCCTGTCTTTTGGTTTCGCCCGTTTATCGAATGCGAGCTCGCGGACCTGTTTGTCATAGTCCGTGGCATCACCACCATCAGCGAATGTTGGCACAAGCGTTGGGCTGTCATTATCTATAGTCAACGGATCAGGTGCATAAAGGAGGGCCCGGAGCTCATTGAAATCTTGATCGAGTCCATGACGCATATTCTCCTCTTGTTCTTTTTCCATTTGACGACGCACCTATGGTGAGCAGTGTCGTTACGTGGTTGCTTGCATACTAGACGAGTGAATACCTTGTGTGCTTTACTTTTGGCGATCACCTCGGCCATGACTTCGGCCTTGGACTTTTTCCGGTCGAGCTACAAAAATCGATTAGGCACACTAATCAGATGTCAATATATGTCATACCTCTTCCTCCTCCTCGTCACTGAAACCACCAAAGTGGACCTTTTTGACCGTATCGTGATCAAGTTGAGCTGGAGAGGCGATCAAACGCACCCCGAGACCACTAGGCAGCACTCACCCTCATCGTCCTCATCCTCATCCACGGGCACCAGTATATCGTCAAAGTCGTCCATATTAGACAGACTCTGCCCATAATGCGTCAACTCGTCCTCGTTTTCCAAATTGAACGCGGACGCCTTGGACGCGCGTTGTCTCTCTCGCGTAAACCGCGCGAGCATACGTTCCTCGAGCGACATGGACGGATCGTTTTCACCAAAGCGTCGGTCTAGAATGCCCCCGACGCGTCCTCTCCGTTCTACCTCCTTGAGGAGCGTCTTTTCCCTCTACGGACCGTCAGCACCACACGCGACGACGACAGCGGCGTTTCTACTTGCTCCATCCCAGCCTGCTTACTCTGAGCCGGTCGTCCCATCGTCCCCCTCGTCCTCCGCCCCCCGACGGCATACTTGAGCCGCGTGACCTTGGTATCAAACGGGTTGAGTCTCTCCTGGATCTCCCGTAGTCTCGCCGCTTTTTTGATTTTGGCGTGTCCCGTCGGTGCAGACTTTTTTTTCTTTCCGCTGGGCCCGTTCAGCCCGGCCTGGGAGAGCGCGGACTTGAGCTGGGAGAGCTGCGATCCCCTCGCCATGGCTTTGGTGTGCAAGGCGGTCACACTCTTGTCACGTTCCGTTCCGAAAGCCGAAACAAGGGATTGCGAAACAAAGGACTTGTTGTATTTCTTCTCATCGCCAGCGAGATCGTTCCTGCGGACGGACTTTTCTTTCCACCCCCTTTGACCCAACTGTGCTTGGCCCACAACACCTTACGACAGCCCGGGGGGTCGATCGACCTCAAACATGGTATACACGGTTTCGCTAGCAAACACGTGCTCGGCGCTGTCGTGAACAGTCTACGACCGTCTCGCCACACGACCACAGCGATGGGCACCGACCCCTCGTCATTGACAGCTGAGCAGAAGGACAGTTGTGTCATTCCGTTTCCCTACCGTGTACGTACGACCACCCTCGCGCGCGCGAAAAAGGGTTCGACAGATCCCGATCTGGCTACATTCGCCTGAGGTGCGCAACCCCATACGGCGCGCTGCACCCATGCTCACGACGAGCACGTCGAGTCGATCAGGGCGACAAGAACGCACAGGTCATTAGACACCCACATCCCAGACGATCCCAGACCTGAATGGGCACCCCGCGCGCCGGCACCCACGCGCTGCAGGGCCAAGTACCCGTCGACGTGGTCCAACGGTGATTGAAAAGCGCCGCTCTAACCAGTGACAAATGGCCACCGGTGGAGTGGGGCGTAATCGGGAGTAAACCCTGGGGGGCTCTGCCAGCACTAGGGCCCCCTTAGCCCCAAACAAGGTCACACGCAGTGCTTCTGGCGTGCCTCGTGTTCATACATTGCTCATCGCATTCGAAAATGTCTTGATTTCCTTCTCTTTTGCGAGAGGTAAACCTTGTAATGCAGGGAAGCAAAGAATGATCAGGGTAGCGTGGACACCCTTGCTCTGCTCGGGATATCGGTATTCGCTCAAGCGGTCCCTGGTGGCGACATGGATCCTTTTGGCCACCCTTGGCAGACTTACGCGCCACACAACGCGGTGGATGCCAAAAATTCTAATTCAAGGTATACTAGGTGCAACAACTAAACTCCGAATGGTACTAGTACAGTCCCGTCGTTCTCTGCTCGCCATTGTCTTCATACATTATTTGTAAGGGTATCTATCATCGCGACGACGACCCACATGTGTTGAAGGGGAGGGGGGTATGTGTATAGACATATGTATATGTGCATAGTCGACAGTTGGTGGGTGCGATGTAGAGGATACAAGTCGATCGGTGTCTGTGGGACGGGCGGATGATAAATATTGACTTTTGGAGGTGTGCCACGCTGTATCGTCGTCGTTTTGAGCCATAGTGAATAAATAGGCGTAGATCTCGCGATGAGGACCAAGGATATGAAATTAACGTGAGGAGGATGGAACGCGAGATCGAAAGAGAATAAATAAGCACAAGACACGGACGAGGCGCGCGCGTCAAATGATCAGGATGCAAGATCAGCAATGAGGATGGGAGAGGAGAGCAAGAGCGGCGAAGCGTGGGGGAGTGGTGACGTGTGTAATGAAGCCTCTGGCGTGAGAGACTGTATGGGCGCAGGGGAGATTGCCGGCATGGGTGGCGAAGCAAACTGAGCATTGTGCTGTACGGGCAGTGACCCGCGGCGAAAGTTATCCGACTGGCCGGGGTACATCGCTGGCTGTGGATAGTAATTGGGTACAGTGGCAGCTTTGCGCGGTACAGGATGTGATTGCTGGAGGGACGCAATGTCCGTGAGAGGTGCGTTCGGAAGGCGAATAGGCGCCTGGAGCCCTGAGTCGACAGGTGGGCTCTGGGAACTCCGTGGGATGGAATAGGTGGAGACTGCGGGCGAGGAAAAGGCAGAGGATTGCGAGGAGATGGATCCCGGTGTGGGCGGTTGAGAAGAGCAGACGGAGACTGCACGGAGATTGAGTGCACGGGAGAACAAGCGGGACAAAAAACTCACTGCTGTCATCCCAATCGCTGACCCCACTCGAGGCATTGCTGGAGACCGAATTGCGACGCGTGAGACCCATCTCGCTGGGTTCGTTTTTGACCGGGAGTGCCCCAACGGGTTTCGACGTCTTTTTGTCGGCGGGACCCCCGGTAGCCTTGCGCGTCTTGCCGCCAGCGCGGAGCTCGTCGAAACGGAGGGGACGGGGACGGAGATGGGTGCGCTCGTAGAGGCCACACTTGTTGCAGACGATTTTTCCGGGGTTAAGGGTGGAGCGGCGCCAGGAGGGGGGCTCAGTGGTGTGGCAGTTGAAGCAACGGCGGCGGAGGTACTGTGTCTCCTTGCTCGCTGCGTCGTCGGTGAGCTGCACGGGGACGGCTGTACCGGGCGCGGAGGGCAAAAAGGAGTGGGACTGAAGCGGGTGAGCGGGGAAGCCGATCTGGGAGGGGACGATGTGAGGGGTGTCCTCGAGCTTGATCTCTGCGCGGTCAGGGACGGGCGGATCGGGGTAGAGTGGGAACTGGTCGTAGAACTGGTGCTGAGCGAGGTCGTGGCGGACGTAGGGGTAGGTCGCTCTGCGTGGGACTGTGTGGGGGAGCTGTTGCTGGTGGTGGTGCCACTCAGTGTAGTGTGCGGCGTCGTCGATGTAGAACTCGTGCGTGTCGTGTTCGTAGATGTCGTTCAGAAAGGTGTTTGGCTGGTGGTAGGCGAAGAGGGAGATGTCCTCGTTGAACAACGACTTTGGGTTGAAGTGCAGGTCGGTGAGGTGGGGCGAGGGAGTACGGGGAGTGTCAGAGAAAGACGGCGGGGAGGGATACGCGTCGAACTGCATGCTTGGCTTGGTCGCAGCAACTGCTGCTTCGGACTGGCCATGTCCAAGTTATAAACATCAACGCTGTCCATACCCATATTTGGTATTTCCATTTTAGGTCTCGTCCTTCCCAGATTTCGGCTACTCTTTCCTGCTGCCCGTACCGTTCGCTCGGATCCTCCGGAACATCCCGCCTATCGATCTCAGATCCCGAACAACACACACAAATATAAACAGTGTGACATAACGCGTGTATCTGTTCTCCCACGCACAGCATCGCCGCAACCACACTCACGTTCGTCCTCCTCGACGCCCCGGCACCACGCACCCGCTCCCCCATGCGCCGAACTGCGCTCCCATCGCGCCTCCTCTTCGATCACTCCTTATCGTCCCACGTTCACCTGCTCGTTGCCAGTCCGTCACCCGACTGCCTTTTTCGGTGCAACGTTCATTTTGCCCGACATGCTGTGTAGACCCTCTTATGGTACCTTCTCTTCTTCTTCCCTTGCTCACATGCTACCTACACTACCTACCCTTCCCTCCATCATCCCCCTGCCACTGCTTTGATGGATCGGCGACACCTTTCTTATCCGTTATCATAGAACTTGCTGTTACACTCGCGACGCCTGTCGACCTCTTCAACACCGTCCCGACCAACCCCGTCCGGTTCCATCCACGATGAAACTCACCGCATCCCGGCGTCCTGCTGACCCCCCGTCCATCACTTTCTTTCCCGCCTTCGCAACAGCCTGTCACTTCGCTATATCTGGCTTCCACATTGCTCACCTCTAGGTATCCTGTGCTCCGATGAGTCCTGTGCCTTTGTACGGCAGTACTCCTTGTTACATCTCGCCATCTCCGCAATGCCGTCCTGCAGTCCTATAATGAAATCACGAGATGCGGCCTGTAAAGAATTCCCCTGGATTGTCCTTCTGCTTCTCTCCTAGGTCTCGACGGACAGTGGATCCTGTACTACAACAGCATAATCCCCGTCCAGCAATATGATTCGCACGTGTCTCGTCCCAGTTCACCCATTGGTTCCTCTCTCTGAAATGGAACTGATGAGGATCTCTCTCTCTCTCTCTTCACCCTCAAGGCACGGCTCCGCGTAGATATACTGATTATCACCCTGCACAGTCACCCCAGTACAAGACAGCTCTGTCGACTTCCATGATCCATGATCGCCGCGTTCTCACACCTAGGAGTAGAAGGCTCAACATCTCCGCGCATCGCTGTCGCCATCGTCGTACAAAGTACCGCCGATTATCGGCATACTTGTCCACCCGGCCGACGTGGAATCTAGTTGCATCGCAAATTGCGTTTCCCCGAGGATAATTGGTACGTTGAGGAATCACATTACCCATAAAATGAATGCCACATGGGATACCCACACGGACGAGTCTGGGACCTCATCGTATCCCGTTGAGAACGTATTTCAAAACGGGCCTTTCCGATGCCATTATCTTCTTCCCAAGCCATAACTAACCGGATGGGGTATTCTCCACACCACGTTCCATCGCTCAAAGGTTATTTCTGCACGACATGCGCAGTCCAGGTCGTGGCCCGGCAAGTACCGTCTATGGAGGCTGTTCGTGCAGCAAGGCATGACGACGCTGAAAGAGTCTGTAAAGAGCACACCCGCATTTGGAAGTAGGGTTCGAGTTATTAGCAGCGCTTGCTTGTAGGATTTCGTAGGCAATACGACACTTGTCCTGGACATGCCTTTTTCAGTTGAACACATGCCAAGCCCCATTGGCATCGGGGCTTCCGACTCCGTTATCCAAACGTACGTGTGCTCTTACCTTGGATTGACCGCAAGGACACCAAACATTCAACCCGTGGGGCCGCGATCGTCCTGGTCCCGTGTGCAACCTGCTGACACCTTTTGACAGCCTGACCATGCGCCCACGCTCCGAGCTCACGACAATTGCGAGCGAGTGCCAACCCCGCCTCCCAACGACGCAGTTGTAGTTGCAGTGGTACGTGCAGTCCTCGGGCTAGTACAGGTACTGTACTTGAGATCTGTCCGTTCGGCCACCGTACTACCTCCGTCCAACCTGGGTGCACATCGGACTCTAATCAATTTGCCGACCCTGTACACCTGTCAAGACCTCTGACGCAAATTCAAAATCATCCTTTGGGTCGTGTAAGCCATCCACTCAGCGAATATCTACCAACTATGAGGTCACTTGCGCGTTCATCGATCTCCGATCGGTATATGGGTTGCGCAGCACCCATGAGTTGCGTTGGCCTATGTGTACCACAACTACTGTACTGACGTATGTATGAACCCGAATGCGTTTCAAGTCGACGCTCCCCACACCCTCCGGACCGCCCTTTGCCCGAGAAACGCCCGCGCTTTCGCACGCCCTCCTACGTTGTCTTGTGCACTTGTTCACATCCCGGTCCCCGCCTTGTACCTTTTTCGCCTTTTCAAAGACGTGTGTGGCGCGCTCCCGCCCTGTCCCAGCCAACCCATCGTTATTTTAAATCGATAAGCGCGTCGCCTTGTGTGGGTCATGTGGCAGACCCTGCGACGCTTTCCGGTCGCCTGCCGTCACCCTCCCCTTGTCCCATTCAGACCGGGCGTAAAGCCGCAGGGTGGTTGCATTTATACTTGCTAGGTCGAATTGAAACACGGAACGAGTGCGTCATGGCTGTGGAGCGCGTTTGCGAAATGACTTGCTGGACTGTATCTGGATCTCTCTTTCGCCGCCTCGTGACCGGGGTAACCCTGACGCGGCGCTATATGTGTCTTCATCTCCTCTCACCTCTTGTCAACACCAAAAGAAAACTCTCACCAAATCTTAAAATTATTTCTTCCGTGTACTTTGCGCCCAACCCCCTTGAAGAGAGGGGGTGTCGATACATTGACGGCATCTGCATGACAGCTCTTCGAGCTTCGGTACGACACAGCTTGTCGCTGGCAGTTTCTGCAAGCAACGCCATTTAGGCAAGGGTAATTAAGGCGGCATCGCTTTTTTAGTTGTTACTCGATGGACGAGTGGTGTTACCGCGGAGGCTGGGAAGCGAACCAAAAGTCAAGGGGGAATGAGAAAAAAAGAGACTGCTGCGCGTCCCTGACTCTGGGACCCCCTCACAGTGTTTCAAGACGAGCTCAGCCTCTCCGTGCGCCATCGTGGGTGGCTTGCCTACTCTGTACTGTGGATTCACCCCAGTCGTGGGCTGACGTGTACATGCTCACATCATCCGCCGCTTCTCCACCCATCGCTATGCTCTCCATTCCCCCCCGGTCGGCGGCAGCGCGGCGGGTCTTTTTTTGTGTATGTACGGGCGCAGAACAACAGGGCGGAGGGGGTACTCATTGACGTTCCGAATAACCAATCGTAGGTATTGTGGGGCTCCTGCTAACACAAAAAGAGGACCGGCGCATTGGTGGCATTGCCTCGGTCCATTTTCAACCAAAGACGGCAATTCCGTCGCGCTCAAAAGTCTCCTGACCCACCGTAATGGAACCTCCATAGCTTGGCTTCCTTTCGGCGCTCTAGACAAATCGAATACGGCACCCCGCTCGCTGAGCGCAAAGACCGCGGTCATGAGCCTGTTGCTAACGGACGCCTGCATTCCTCGGCGACACCGTTTTTGCGTTCGAATTGAGGCACACAAGTCACGGGACAGTGTTATCTCCACATGCCACTTAGTCAGTAGAACATGTACCAGACTGATCGGAGGATACGAATAGGGGTCAAGGCACTTTATGCTTGGAGCCAAGAAGGATCAACGGTCCCGCCTTTAGGGTACTGGCAACAAGCACAATTAGCACCCCGGAAATAGCACAGGGGGGGAGTACGAGTCAAATTGACATCCTGGACGATCTGCTCGACCCTCCGAGATGGCCAATTGTGGCACTCTCAGACCAACGATTGTCTGTAATCGATCTTGCAGGGGTATCACAGGCGATTCAATGTATCCAGCGCACCGCTACTTCTTCCGTCCTTTGCGGGCAGCACCGGCAGCAGCAGGTGCGCCCATACCGCGCTTGGTGCACTCCGCGCAAAACCAACTTTCCGGAAGCGGCTGCTTGAGGTTAACGCACGGAAGGTGGAACTAGGCCCAGACACGGTGAAACCAATGGGGCAATGACGCACAGGAATCGGTATAACGACTTACCCATTGGTATGAGCAGTCGGGATTATCACATGCAATCATCTCCCCGTAACTCAGTTTTTGGCAGAAACAGTACAATTCCTTGTCATCGCCGTCGTCCCCTTCCTCGCCTTCCCCCTCCTCGCCTTCGCCTTCTTCAGCCGCTTGTGTTTCTTCACCAAAGTCGAAGTCCATCTCGTCAACTTCGGATGAAACGCCGCGCTTCTTACGTCGACCGCGACCAGAAGCCGGCACATACAGGGACGGGGCGGGAGAGGGGAGTTTGATAGACCCTTGCGATGCAGTAAGCTTACGTTCTGTGAATCAGGTCAACACACGCATCACGGAGCATAACAAAGCACATACTTTTGTGTGCACTCTCCTCTGTCCCACTCGTCCGGTTCCCAGCGGTCGCCATGCTCGTGGTACTCGCCGCGGGAAGTGCTGCCCCAGAGAACGCGTTCCGAAGACTTTCGGTAATGTGTGCTGCTGGATTTCTCCCTCCTAGGACATATCCAGATCCTGCTGGATTACTGCCTGCATTTGCCGACGTGAGAGGGGCAACACCAGCCACGACGGCGGCGGCGTCTGGTTCGCCTTGCAACATCAGCACACGTCCGAGATCATAGTCCAGCCGCGAACGCTTCCTCGATAACAGCTCCACGATCCGCTCCGCTAGCGCGATCTTTTCATCGGCGATGATAGCCAGGGTCTGTTGCGCCTGTTTGATTCTTTCGGCGGACGGTGGCAGGGTTGGCTTGTCCTTGCTCGCGTCGGAATCCGTACGAAGTGCATGGCGGATAGATTTTTGACAATCTCTCGCGAGTTCCTGTTGTAATTCTGCCACGAGCGTCAGCTTATGAAATACCAGACTAAAGTGACGCCACCTTGCGACCGGGTTTCCTTTGAACGGAGCTCCTGCAAGAGAAATTGAACCTCGCTGGGGATGTTCTCAAGAGCTACAACCGATAAGCATGATCGCGCACATGGACTGAGAACAACGTACTGGCAATGAACTCGGATGCGATCCCAGCCGCCTCCTCAAGGTTCTGAACCGAAGGCGTACTCATGGTCGGTGCGAACTGCTGACTCGGCATGAATCGGCATCTTAAATGAATTCACACTCCGCGATTATGAGTCAGCGGATGCTCTCATCTTTGCGCTCGAGGGTGAACGCCTTCTGAACGCCGTGCTATCGGGGCGCAAGGCTGGGAAGCAAAAGACTTCCACGCCCATAGCGCGACTCGTCTGTGCCTGACAAATATAGCTGCGAGCGCGACTTAGGCACCCAAGGGCCTTCCTAATCAGGTGACCCGACGGTCCACTCCTACGCCAACTGAGCTTTCGGCGGACAAGGCTGCCTAACGACAAGATTCAGTTGCGCAATCATCGCACAGGGATAAGGGAGCGTGTACTCAAAAGTGGTTTGTCTGGACAGCTGTCCGCCACTTTCAAGTGCTGTCAAGCCTTGGTCTGCCCGCGGGATACGCTCCTTGACGTCTTCAACCACTCCGGACTTTGTTGCAAAGAAGTTGCTATCGCGCGTTCTTGATAACGCACTGCTTCGCCTGTCATCGCCTCCAGTGACACAGCCTATCTCAGTCAAGATCGTCTCCCTAGCAGTTATCCGTTGTGGCGATATCTGATACTCCATGCAGGCTTTTTGGGCTGCTCATTTATCGGTATCTCGTTGGGAGCCTCTCTCCGAACCGAACGGTTCCACCTTACTTGGAAACCTTATCGCTCTCCAGCTCAGCGGCAGTATTTGTATAGGCATAGCCCGTTTCCTTCCGCAGCTGCACGCGCTCGCACAGTATCCGTTCGAGCGCGTGAACCGTGGGGCCATTTGAATCTTGATAATGAACTTTCACAACGCGTTCTCGGTGCCACTGCTCAATTATCAATAGCGTCCGACACGCATCGACGTCAAAGTCATATTGATTTGACTCCAGCATCGCATACGTGATCTGTGTCCCACTGGATTATCGAGGGCTGTATACGGCGTTCTCATGCGCTAGCGCCAGCCCGTGGACGTTGTGACGACGTTGATCCTTGGTATCCCCTCCCCCACGGCCGCCCCATCATTGGTCTTCCTCGTACGATCAATCAGCGATCAATGAAAAGTCTGCTTGGCCACGAGGACACCACCACCTCGGCATCCAGAGTCCCCCTATACGGCTCACGCCAGCGTCGAGTGCAGTGTATTTGGGTTCTGGCCCACGCCTGGCTTCCCATCTGGTCGCTTTGCGCTTCTGCGCAGCGGTGCACCCTGCCACTAGTACGGGTCGCCTCAAATCCGCCCCCATCTTTGCCGCATAGGTCCCTTTCGGACTGTCCAAAGGGTCCGAGACTGGACTCAACCTGGCCGGGGCGCTGCACGCCACGAATAGACCGACTATGCATACATACACTGCTCAAAACGCCGCACAAAACGCAGCGCCAGAGTGGACTAAAATGGTGCGCTCAGGGACACCCGCCCCAAACGGCAAGTGCTCTTTTTGGCGGAGGTGAAACCTTGTGTGCGAGATTTCAAGATACCGGACGTACAAAGGTAGAGAACACGTTTCATTGACGGGCGTTTCCTGCCAAGAGGCGGTACAGTTCATATGGCAGCCTTCGTGATGCGGCTGGGCCATAAGATGTAAGTGGAATGAAGTTATTCATGGATGCGGCCGCTGGAACGAAGCGCCCACCGTTCTGTGGCCGCGACGTCGTAGACGCGCGTTCACTGCGTGTCTTCCCACACTCTTGTTGTAGAAGGATGGCGAGTGTGTCCAAAACCTGCCTTCTCTCGTCGTCTGTGAGACGCGACGGGGCGCTTTGGCCGCCCATCCAAGATCCGAGTATGGCACTAGATTTGGCAAAGAAGCGTGTCAGGTGAGCCACGGAAGCCTACGTTGGCGGTGCACGCTTCAGATTCGGATTGGATTGCTCCAAGTGTGTGTGCTGCCATACACCGGATGCGGGACGCGGGACCACAGCGTACAGCAAGTGCAGAATGGAACAGAGATCCAGATGGCTTTGTACATTGTCTGTGATCGAGCACCCTCGCCATCGCATCAAGCGCACCGCCAGATGGAGTGGGGCCATCCATCGTACGCCCCGTCGGTCCTAGTCAACGGTAACTTTTGGGGGGGTCAATGTACTTGCGATCGGTCCGGTGTTTGGAGGGAGGCCGTGAATAGTCCCGCCATAGCCATGGGATATTTCTTCCCACCGAGACATAGGATTGGACCAATCGAGTTGGCCGCCGTTCAATACAGTCGAGACCACATCCTCTGTACACCATCTGATATCTATACTCCGATAACGCATAGGTTTTTCATCTTCAGACAGACGCGGGGATCTTGCGTCTAGGCGATATATGTAATTTAGCTGTGAATTTTTGGTAGCATAACCATAATTTAGTTCGGCGAATGAAGTCCTCTTGTATGAAGGCACGAGGATACGCATGAACAAGCTCAAGACATCTTCTAATAGGTATCTTTTGGGTTGCGGCGAGCTCACATGACGCAAATAAATTGTTCGCTAAATTGATAAGATTGCGTTACGGCACATATGATCGTGTGGGATCATCGCCACGTCTAAATTCATGGTGTGGCAAGCCCGTCGAGCGCAATACAGGACGGCGTGTGGCAAGTTTGCTCGCAGACGCCAATCTTGGGGCATCCTCCAAGGAAACGTGTCCAACGTAACACTTCAATAGTCACACGCGGACACACAAGAGGGAACGGTCGAGTGTAGAAGCGACGGGACGAGAGCCGTGGCGTACGCTGCCAAACGTAAACCTCTCCACGCCAGAAATCCATTCGGAAACCCCCTCCACGATCCCCACTTGCGCCACTCTGCTCCCGTACCGTGGATATCCATCAGCGTGGTGGCTCTTGCCCCGAGCCGTAATCTTGGCGTGCGCCCGAACGGCGGAGTGAGAAGATGAGAAGGATCGCCAGTTTGTACATCCGCCTGAGAGAGAAGGGAAGCGTGTCATTCGTCCCACAGGTTGGCGGACTGTCCCACAAGAACTCCAAGTAGCCTGGCCCCAAACGGAAAATTAAACAATCGAAGTTCATCGTCGGCCTGAAAAGATAAACCCATAGAAGGATACCGTGGGGAGCAAAGGGTATAACAAGGAGACATAAACCGACCGAGTTGTTGAGTGATAGTTCGGAAATACGCCCACGTATGGGCTAGCCGTCGTCCAAACTGTTGCGCTGTTTCGGAGGCTCGTCGTACAACCCAGTAAGGGGAAGGACACCCGACGGCTGGGAAAAGGTCATTGCAACGTTCCGAAACAAGGGGCTCGGGCCGACGTCTTCAAGCTTCAAGCCTTGGCCTTCTCTCACTCGGACCGTAGCTGGAGATGTAAAGTTCGCGTGGACGGTACCGACACAACGCACCAGGCTGTAACTCGTCGCTTTCCCAGATCTGTTGACACGGAAGTTCGGACTGCGACTTCAGGCGATGAGCGGAAACTTGACTTAAGGGTCAAACTTTACCTTGGGGGGGAGGCGCAGATTTGTGGTGTCACGATCCCTGTATCAACTTGTACTTGCAGTCCTTGTTTTGAATGTCTGTAAGAGCGTCGCCAACGTGGTCGTTGGATGAGACGTGCAGGCTAAAGGTCACAGCCACACAGCACAACGTCCGACTGCCACACTCAAGCCGCATTCCACTTGCTTGGTGTGTCTCAGCTCAAGTTTTGGACGGCACTGAGGCATTTGACAACTCGTGACCAAACGCCATGTCGTTCGAGCATGCTTCAGTCACAAAAGGTGCGTGTGTCCGCCTCTGTTGACCAATCCTGCTTAGAATACCTCAAGGACTCATGATGGGATGCGCCCTGACGTCCATCGTGTGCGGCGTATTCGACGTCAAACACTTTCTTCATCTGCAGGTTCGGTGTCTCCTACGCAACAACCAGGGTCTTTCTCACAGCACCCTCACAGCTTGTTCCACACATTTCGCGCCATCATCAGGTAATAGCACACTTTCTTGCGAATTCTCAAGCACATCCAGGGCTGAAACAGTGTACCCCTTTGCGCAGTACTGGCGCCTCGCTACCCATCATGTCGCGTTTTCGAGTTCGAGTGACCTGCTCCTTGCCGAGCTCCTTCTCTACAATGTCGGCATCAACATCGAGCGTCAGTTCGGAAGTGTCAAATTTGCGGTGCGTGCCACGTAGACCCCTGGTCGCCCGAGAGTGACAAAAACACGTTTATCTCATCAGTCCTTTGCCATCGTATCCGCGTTGATGTCCACCATTCTCGAATTTTCATCACTCATTCTGTTTCACCGTTTTGGGATCAATCATATCCCCCCCGGACAGACGGCGTTGGTGTTCAGCATCCTGTACCAGTGGTACAGATTGGTTCCGCCCGCATACCACTTTCGAATATTCGGCGTGTCGTTGACCAACAAGTCATTTATATACGTATTGGCGTCTCAAGTACGTTTCGTGTCCTTTCCTCTTATAATCCGCATGTTTCTTTGCTGTATTGACGTGAGAAGCTCGCATTAGGACACGTTCCGGGATCCTTGACGGGCGCATGCGTTGGGCTGCTGGTGGGGTTCACCTATCGCTCCGAGTTGATCAACGTGAAGACGTGGCGGGTTTCACCTGCAGTGATTCGGTTTTCTACACGATACCTTCTCCCTTTGGTTGCGTCTGCGCGTGTTCCCCGTCGTCTCAACCGTGCACGCCCTGAACGGCAGGAGACGTCGGGTGACACGGACAATGACGTCGTCTCCACGGCCCGGCCATCCGTACAGACAAATCAGACGGGTGATGCGCCGTCTCAGGGGGAACCGGGGAGCGTCGTGCGCGCGTGGGTAAACGAGTTGACGGGCAGGACTGCAGACCCTGCTAGGATACGGACGCCAAGTGAAGCCGAGATCTCGCAGCTCGCTGCAATGTTCCCGGATGTATCAAGAGAGTTGATAACCAGAGCTCTCCAACGCACGTGGGTTGTGCACGCACTTGCATTGAAACACTAGAGCTGATGTTACTACAGTCCAAACATTGAGGTTGCTGTGGAGATGCTCCTGCATGTCAGGTGACAGCATATAAACTATTTATCCGCTGTCTATATCGGTTATCCCAAGATTAAGACGAACTCGGAGATAGCAAGGTTGTCATATTAACCTGCCAACTCTGGATCTTCCCCTTCGAAGGCTTCACCCTCCTCATCTTCTGTCGCAAAGGCTGTCATGGGAACAGAATATAGGCGTATTACGGACTAACAATGTCAGTCGTATAGAAATCGCCGAGTTGTTGCACAATACCTTGTTAGGATCTTTTACGAGGACGTACTTGCCCTCGGGCATCTTCATACAAAGATCTGTGATAGTTCGAACGATTCCCCAGCCATTGGCAACAGAAACATTCAGCTGGTTGGCAAAATCTGTTGGGCGCATTGAAGCAGTGCTAAGGATGACATGTCGTGTATTGTCCTTGGGGTTGACACGCGAGATGTATCTGTAATCCAGGCAACGGTGCAGTCAGTCTCAAACACCATTTTGATCGGGCATGGAGCGGTTTACGACCGGACGAGTAGCACACGCACCCAATTTTCATGAGATCGGCCCCAGCCAATATGCTCTGAACTGTCCACTTTGCCAGTTTGCAACTGTTGTTCTTCATCTCCGTGGCAACCACGGCTCCACGTTGAGAGTCCAGCTTTGATCGCCAGTCCTGCGCACCACCTGCGCCCTGAGCGCGTGGGTCAAACTCGTTCAAGGCACGGACCGTCACGAGGCCATGGCCGTCGGATGGATTTCCCCCACCGGCCACGAACGCGTCCACTTCAGTGCGTACACAGATTTTGAGGTCCTCGTCTTCGGTCACGCCGAGGTCAAAGGTACGGTAGCGGTAGCCGCACGAAGCCAACGGTTCTGTTTCGTCCGAACCATAGAACGGGTTTGGGTGGGCAAAGTCCGCCGTCACGTTTTCTTGTACAGACTGAAAGCCAAAATTTTGGTTGATGTACGTCGCCTCCAAGGAGAGCGACGTCGCAGAATTGATCGAGGGAGGTTCGAGTGCGGCGGTTTTGTCGACTGGGTTGTTGGGATTGGGGGGTGTGGGATCCTGGGGCGGATCGGACGCATTTTCGTTGACGGTGACCGTGTCGAATGGACCACCGTCGCGTTTGTCAAAGAACAGGTTGTTGCCCTCGCGGAGGATGACAATGTCCCAAGGGTACACCGATCGGGGAGCGCACATAAGTACAGAAAGGATGACATCCGTAGCGTAGACCGTCGCTGTATTTTTTGCTACCAGCTATGCACCAAAGTGAGATTTCAGGAGCGCACACGAAGCGCACACATACTTGTTGAATGACGGGATCGTCGGTCGTGGTCGTGTTATATTTTATGCGATCCACAAGTTGAAGTGGCCGCTCGGTTTTGGTCGTGACGCGATCGTAACTTTTATCATAGGCAAACACTCGCCCGTATGTATCGCTTCGAAGCGGAAATTTTTAATGACTGCTACAGAGACGTACGATGGCTCACTGACATGTTTTCTGCCTCGTCCACATCTAATTTAAGCTTAGCCAGACGATGGAACTCGATTTCTTCCAGCATCGTCCATTGGGGCGAAATAGCAACGGAAGATTCCCGAGTACGGTTGCTCTGCGGAAAACGACGTCCAGTTCAGCCATCATAAAGTAGATAAATGAGCGTACTTTTTCCCAGTCTCTCCAACCCCTCCTGCCCCCACGTTGTGCTGCGCTGCGTCCGGTTGCAGCATTAGTACGAGCGCCTCTCTGCGCACCTCTTGTAGCGAAAGAGTTGGTCCCGCCACGTGCGGAGCCTCTTCCTCTAGTAAATCCACCGCGACGGGGAGGCGCCGCCTTGTTATCGACCAGGGAAAAGCTGGACTCGTCCTCGACGTGAAAGTACGCAAACGCGCTCGCGGTGCCGCTGCCAAAAGCCTGGGCGCCTTCCCTTTTCGATCGTCCCGCTGGACCGCGAGTATCACGCGTACTCGGAAGACCGACGGCAGCCTGTCGACCTTCGCTCGTGGTGTCGTTCCAATCAGCAAACCGGCCGAGCTTATCAGATTTGGAGTAGGGTGCATATGGGATGTCCTTGAACTTGAACTGTTCTGGGATGTTGGACGCCGAGGGACCCCATCCACCGTCTGGATTATCGTGAATGGGTGGTAGAGAAAACGAAGCCATCTTGTGTTCGTTGATGTGAGTTATCAATGAAATTTTTGTAGCGGTGAGCGTGGGAAACAGGAGTTGAAGCTGGACAAGCATGAAGTAAGTTCAAGTGAACCGCACAAGCATTCAGAATTGATCCCTTGGATAGTGTCGTGCGCGAAATAAACAAGATTAATGAGCGCGAGCTGGACCTAGGTACTACTGCGTCGTGGCATGACGAATACAAAGGTGAGGTGTCCTTCCCTACTCTGATGTCGTGATGAACGCGATATTCTGTAGACTCTGCTTACATCTTTGTTGGTGGTCTCCATCTTGACCTGACTGAGGGCGATGTTATCACAATATTTTCCCAGTAAGTCCCAAACACGTGTTTGTGACATGCAGCCGGAATTTTGGCAGGTACGGGGAGGTCATGGACGTGAATTTACCGCGAGATAAAGCTACGGGAAAAACGAGAGGGTTTGGTTTTCTCATGTACGAAGACCAGAGGTCCACCGTCCTGGCGGTTGACAATCTGAACGGTGCCAAAGTTCTTGAAAGGACATTGCGCGTGGACCATGTTAAAAATTACAAGCAACCCAAGATAAAAGGCGAGGACGGTGAATGGGCAGAGCCTGAAGAGCAGAGCCTGAACGCAAAGCCAAAGATGACTCTCGGTATGTCGGCGCCTTGTCCCGCGAAGACATCGCTAATACCGGTATCACTCGGAAGAAGCACCTGTCTCTGATTCTGACGCGTCGTCTACGTTCTCGATTGACCCCGAGGATCCCATGAGAGATTACCTCTTGGCACAACGGAAAGAAATGAAGGCACTGAAGAAGTCAAGGAAGTCAAAAAAGGACAAGCACAAGGGCGAGACGCCGGAGGAACGTCATGCAAGAAAGGAACGAAAACGAGAAAGGAGGTTACGGAAGGAGAAGACGAAATCGGAGGGGGTGAAAGGGGTAGAAGATTTGTTGAAGAGCCTTACGAGGCGAGAGTCGGAGCAAGACAGGCGAGACCACGGAGAGAGCCCTGATAGGGACACGGAACGTTCAGACCGCCGTCGATATTCACACTCGCCGTCGGATTGGAACAGGGGGAGACGAAACGTTCGCACGAGGAGTCAAAGCCTGGAACGGGACTCACGGGGTTCCGAGATGTCTAGGCGTAGGGACAAGGACGACAGGTACGACGACTAACATGAGGCCTCGATCAGGAGACAGGATATAAATTTGTGGTTGGATGTGTGTAGAGTGTAGTCTGGTTTCAGTCGATGAAAAGTACCTTGGAAACGTTTGTGTTGCAGGCGATCTACTGGTTGATCTGCCTCTGTCGATCATATACATACAAAAGGGGAACCGAACTCGTGCGGGACCTGGACCTGAGATGTCACGCTTATGACCCAGGAAGACTTGTTCAGTACAGATGAAATCTAGATTATTCCGCGGGGATCAAGTGAGCGGACATCACAGTCAGTCGGTAGTATTGTTTTCTTAATTCCACCCTGCCTGATAACCTTGATGGATATGCCGGTGATCGAGAACTAATGGCGATCATGAGACGTTAGATATAGATATATGGGTCGTCACACCAGGGCAACAGCAGCTTGTTGCGCAGCTGATCTACGCGCTCATGAACGATCAGGATTCCATCTCGGTCTGGGATCCGTCTTGTCCGACAACCGGCGCGGTGGTGGTCGACGTAGCGCACTCACGAGTCTGAGACGCGTCCGACCGTCGTCTGCTCTGCACTCCGTGACGTAGTACTTGTGCCACTTGACGACCGCTTCACCGATCCATCCAAGTCAATAACACAACTATTGCGCAATCGTACATACAGGCTTTCTATTCGGAGGCTCGCTCTTTGTCGTTGTCAAGCAGTAGTCGTTAATAGACTTTTATCGGTAGCTTATCCTTATCTTGCCCAATGCGGGTAGACATGACTAAATCTGACATTCATCTCCCGGACAAACGTTCTACAAAGCAACGTGTCTACTGACGATGTCCCCATCCACGCGCTCCTCTGCCCCGTCTACTCCCGCAAGACCGCGCGCAGGTACTCCTCTGCGGACGCCCCCCAGCACCGGCGCCCGTCGGGCGCCCCACTGCACAAAATGCCACCGCCCCCGCGCGGGTCATCCTCGCTCTGGCTGTCCCTACGTTGATGCGCCGAACCAGAGTCCGACGTCCCCCACCAGCGCCGCACGCATCGTCCCCCCAGCGGAGGATGGCCTCTCGGAAGAACTCTCCTCCCTCCACATAGTCAGTCCGACAGAGGACAACAGACTCGTACCGCGCACCGGGAACAGGCCGAATCGCAGGCTCTCGGTGCGGTTCGCCCTCGTCCAGGAGCAGACGCTGGCATCCCTCAGCCCGACAGACACTCAGCTGGTCGAGCAGCTGCTTCAGCCCGGCATGATGTCCAACACCGTGACGCCAGAGGACAAGGTGGCACACGTGTTGAAGTGGCGCAGGACGCTGGGCGACGCCGACCCTCTGGACGGTTCCAAAGTGGAGCCTACGCAAGTCAAAGCGGAGCCGCCCGCCAGCGACGCGGTGCCCCCGCTGTCTAGGCGTATGCCGTGCACGCTGGTGACTCCCACCGCCAGTATGACCACCACGGAGCCGGTCACGGACCCACACATGGGTGGCTCGGCCATCAACATGAACGAGACGGTCTATCTTCCGCCAGAGCCTGCGGCCAGGCAACCAAAGCCGCTCGGCCGCTCGTTGAGCTTTGAGCAACGTTCCTTGTTTTTACAGCAGCTCACGAGTCACTCGGCTGTGCCGCCGGCGACGTTGCTCTCCCTTCCGCTCGCAGACGTTGACAGCGTGCGCAATGATGCGGAGGAACTCGGTTTCCACATCCGCGTTCTTCCAACCCGGGAGGAGGACCACACATGGGTCGTGCTTGGCACAGACAAGGAAGCCATCGACCTTCTTGCAGAAACGTTTGAGGAGGAACGGAGAAATGCGGGTGCAAAGGGCAAGGGGGGGAAACTAACGGCAGTTGCAGGAGGCGTGGTCTTTGGTGCTGTAGCCACCTGGACCGGCCTTGCATTTTCTTAAACACGCAACATCTCCCTCTAATTTCCCAATGCATGTACTCATTATGTACTATAGTGTAACCAATTGTAAGTGGCCAGTCAATCATGGTTCATTTCGACGGCGTGCATGGAAAGAACGCGGCACTCCACGCATTCTTAATGGATAAACGGTAGAAATATTAATGGGCAGTGAACACTGCTAACTAATAGATACACCATGGATATAATATACATTGCCGGTAGACAATCGCCTAAATAGACCAAGCACGCGCGACCAAACTTGTCCGGAACATGCGTTGGCACATTAAGACAGGTCTGCTCAAAACCGCACGTTTAATCCCTCGTTGGAAAATAGGGTCCAGCACGGAAGCCCGACTTCACGTGTCTCTTTACGCGGTCGTGGACCTCTTTGATATGTCTCTTGAGAGATTGTGGACGCATCGTTTTGTGACACTTGTCACAGATCACACGTTCTGGATAAGGAGGGGATCTGCGGAAGCGCCGACGGTGATGCGACGATGATGCGACCTGTCCGGGCAACGATTGCGCCATCCATGAACGAGTTCCACCAAGGTTGGTGGGGACTTGACTAGCTGAGCTATGGCTAGAGATTGGCATGTGCGACGGAGTGGCAGAATGGGGAAGGTAATCCTTTCCGAGTAGGAAAGCAGGCTGTGCGGCTGGCGCTCCTACAGCTTGGTCGCCAGCGTGACGTGACCACGAGCCTCGGAGAACGCTCGTATCGGACGGGGCTTGGCTCCTATTAGGTTGCATGCTGGTCGTATTAGGCTGTTCCCAATCTGCCTGTGACGTGTACGGATTGGTACACTTGGTTTCCGCAGCAGATAACCAGGGTCTCGAGTGCGCATCAAGGGAACAATCACAGTTCACGAGAGACGCGGGCGGTGTGCATTCCCATGCAGTTGAGGGATGTGCAACACGGGGGAATTCCCTAAAAGGCGGACAGCCGTCAAACGAAGTGGAAATTGCAGGACATGGAAAACTAACTCAGCTATACCAGGGAAAGTCGTTAGCGAATTGCCACCGTCTCCAATGACAGGCACATCCGCGGACGACCCGTAGGGGCTAACGGGAACACATGTACTGACCAAACATAAGAAAATGGAGCACACGGTCAAAAAATACACGCACACGGCCGAAAATGGAGCAACGTCGGTGGAAGCAGCGGCACCGTCACTGGTGCTCTCGGCATCGTGCAAATCGGAGTCCTTCTGGTAGAATGTAAATCTGCTCATGAGCAGGCATGAGAAAGCATCCAGCACAGTGAAAGTGATTCTTACTGGTTTTGCATCGTCAGAATAGAGGGGAAGCAAGAGAAGTGTTCTGGAGTGCAGCGATCTGGGCACTCTGAATTTAACTGCTTCAGGACTTGCAAGCAACACAGCTTCGGCAGCCCCCCAGTTGGGGAAGATCGTCACGGATCCGTGACGAAGTGAATTTGATGGGAGGTGTACCGCAAAACGGAGGTGAGGCTGCATGGCGTAATGTGAAGTTGACTTGAGGCTTCGAGTGACGGTAATTCATAACAACCGTCCACGTCTCTGCCACACAAAACGCATCGCGGCAAAGCCTTCCGATATTTCTCTTCGGGTCACCCTGGGGTCCATCAGATGGTCATTCAAAAATGGGCAGACCAGGTGTTATGGCGATACAAGCCTGAACCGGTTCCAGTCGGCAAGGAAAAAACAAAAACTTGTCTAGAAAGGAAATTTTTTAAGTTGGGTTTAACACTCACAATGGCATGATATGACCCATCGCCGGGCAC
>JBBPTV010000188.1:0-36112 GCA_038094275.1 Tubosaeta brunneosetosa | reverse complement strand
ACATAGAGCCTGTTGTCCACTATGGTTCCCTCCTTGGTTACTCACTGTGGACATCAGTCCTAGCTCCCAGAAGCCCCTTGAGTTGACCCAACAAGTGGCTAGCCCACTTCCTCAATCCTTAGCTCTTAACACAATCCCCAATGTATTGGAATCTACACCACTTTGTGCTGGCACCAACTTAGCAAAAGCAAGGGTGGGAATTGGATCAAGTGACTGGTCATTGTACTGCATAGCAGGCCTTCTGATCAAATCTCTCCATGGATAGTAAATCTCTTCAAGATTATATTATTTCTGATAGCCTTCTTGGTCAAGGAATAACTGTCTGGGAAGCCAAAATATTAGAGGAGTTTAGGTGGTCATTTGTGATTGTTAAATACTTGTGGATTGATCTGCTTAGGAAATCCAGAGTTGAAAATGGGTGTGCCAGATCAGGAAACACTAAAGGCATAGCAACACATATATGGAAGGAGTAGGAATGCCACCAAGTGATCAACATGAGGTGTGACTATACTATAATGGATATAAGTAAGTCTTCAGTGAATGATAAATGGGGGAGAAATGTCTGGAGTTGTTGCTTTTATGACTCTGGAGTTGTCCAGAGGTCATACTTTGACACTCCCACTCAAGTGCAGTCATAGACCCATTGCCCTAACAAACTTCCAATGTTGTTCCCAAGGGAGCAGTTTCGTGAGTATGTCAGCCACCATGTCTCTGGTGCAGACATATTTTACTATGGCCTCTTCTTTTCTGACCAAGTCGTCCTGGATGAAGTGATACTTCCACTGTATGTGCTTTGTCTGAGCACAAAATTGCAGATCTTGGCATAAGATGATTGCAGCTTGGTTGTTGCAATGAAGGGTAGTTGGTCCAGTTTGCAGATGTCTGATTTCCTTGAAGAAAGTGTGGAGCCACATGAGATGTTGACCTGCATTACTGAGTCTGATGTACTCTGATTTGCTGGAGGGCAGAGCAACCATGCTTTGTAGTTTACTTGACCAGGAGATGGCCCCTCAATTACCTACAAAGACATATCTGAAGACAGACCTAGAGTTGTCAGGATCCTGTGACCATCTGGCATTAGTGAAACCATGGAAGTCCATGTCTGTTGATACTTCATTGCCATCGAACTGGAGTTCCAAGTCTAGACACTGTGAAGCCCAACTCTCTGAGAAGCTGTTGGAGCCAGACAATCTCCTTGCCAGCTTTGCATGTAGCCACATACTCAGCCTCAGTGGTGGAGAGAGCAACAATCAATTGACACTTTGACATTCAGAACATAGCACCAGTGCCAATCTTGACCAGATATGTGCCTATGGACTGACCAGACTCTTTGCCATCATGATTTGCATCAGAGTATGTGGTGAATGGTTTTGTGGTCAAAGGATCAGAAGCATAGGTGATACCATAGTCCATGGTGTCCTTGATGTAGCAGAACAAATGCTTGACTGCATTTCAGTGAGCAATACCAGCCAGGATCTGTCAGAAAGGATGCATGTTGTGCAAGAGAGATACTGGAAAGAACCAACTGCACCACCATAGTCAATAGATCACATGAAACTGTGCTCCTCAGGGGTCCTTGGGGCTTGCACTTTCAAAAGAGTGGCACCAGGTTCCATGGGGGTGGTGACAGGCTTGCAATCAGCCATATGAAAGCAACTAAGTATGTTGACACAGTACTGACACTAAGAGAGGGTTGAGAAGCATTTGGAGCGATCCCTGTTGATCTTGATGCCCAAGATCTCCCTAGTAGGACCAAGATCATGGATTTTGAAGTGTTTGCCCAGCTAGACAGGCACATCCTTGATCACCTCAAGAGACTTGGATGCGAAGGTTATGTTGTCCACAAAGGCAGGGGGGATGATGTGAACATCGCCTTTTGCATACACATAGACTGCAGCATCAGAATAGATCTGCTTGTAGCCAAGGGACTCCAAGACAGCATGCATTTTGTGATTCCAGCAATTTCCACCCTGTTTGATGCTATAGACCACTTTCTTCAGCTTACAGACAATGTCCTTGGGATCTTCCTCAGCAAATCCAGCTGGTTGCTCTATGTAGACATCATAGTCAATTTTGCCATTAAGATATGCATGGGAGATGTTAACAGATCACAGATGCAGATCATGGATTGCAGCCATGGCAAGGATAATATGCAAAGTAGGTAGGAGAACAGTGGGGGCAAAAATCTTGAGATATTCAAATCCAGGTTGCTAATTGAATCCCTGGGTGACAAGACAAGCCTTATAGCACTCATAGGAGCCATCAGCATGGAACTTCTTAGTGAATACTCACTTGGATCCAATCACAGGACAATCTTTTGGTCTAGGAACAAGATCCCATGTGCCATTAGCCTTTTGCACAGTGATCTCATTGAGAGCAGCCTGTCTCCAGTTGTCTGCATCAGGGAGCTTTATCACCTCAGGATAAAAGTGAGGGAATGGTGTGCCATCACTGAGAGTGAGAGCGAGATCAGCATCCTCATCTTCATCATCAGTATCATGGATCAACTGAGCAGGACTGAGCTTCCACCAGGCTCTGGGAGAATTCCTTTGTCTAGCAGGAAGATGAGCACCAATGCCAATGGGTGTGACTGGTGCTTGAGGAGGTAGAGAAGGAGGAGAAGTAGGCTGAGGAGACATCACAGCCACAGGATGTGGAGGATTATGATCAGAGAGGGACACCTCAGGTGCAGGCTCATCAGGCAGTAAGTTGACCTCCCCTTCAGGAGCTGGCAATAGTGGAGGTATAGAATCATCATAGTCCACAGAAAGTGAGGGCAGATGATGAGGTGTAGGCATGGAGGGCAGGGCAGGAGGGGCACCAGGAGACTTGGGACAATGAAAAAAGTGGCCCTCACCAAAATCAGTGCACTCAGAGATGATTGTGAGCCTGGTGAGCAGATTGTAGAACTTCCATCCCTTGTAACCATCAGGATAGCCAATAAAGACACACTTCTCATAATGAGGAGCAAGGGAATTGTGCTTATCATTCTGTATATGTGCATAGGCAGTGCATCTCCAAACCCAGAGATGGGAGACATCTGGTTTGTGCCCATGCCATAGCTCATAGAGCATAGCCTGATTGACAGCAGAAGTAGGACACCTGTTCCAAACATGGACAACAGAAGCAAAGGCCTCACTTCAAAAGGACATCACCAGGCCAGACTCAGTCAATATGACAGAAATGCAGTCAGCAAGGACATGATTAGTTCACTCATGTCAAAGTGTAACTCTGTGAAGTTCCGATGCTTCTAACATTTCTGGAATTCCCATGCAGCCACTTCCAAAATTTCCAAAGCATCTTTGCTCTAGGAAGACTGGAAACATTGGGTCTTTGATATGTCCTTATACATAGCATTTCTGAACATTCTGAAGTTTTATGCAATCTCAACTCTGCCTATATTGTTACCCTTATGTTACCTTCTTCTCACCTCAGTTGTGTTTCACACCAGTGGGCAGTGACTGAGGTGAGACTACAGTTGTTCTCTTCATTATAACTTTAGCTAATATACTGTAGTAGGCACACTTGCCCTTATTATAGATAAATACAGTTGTGTTTCACACCAGTGAGCAGTGACTGAGTGGGCACACTTGCCCTTACTATAGTTTGACAGGTTATGAGCCCTGCTAGTGCACACTAGTAGGAACCTAAGTCCCACATGACTCCACATCACCTCACTCCATCTTTGTCCTTACCCTGACACATTCTTGGCCTTTCAAAATGCCTTCTGAGCACAGCACCAGCAAAACTGCTACCTGTCCAGTACTATCTGGACCATCCAACTTCAAATATGGAAACTTCACATCACAGCCAAACTGTGGCATGAAAAGGTCCTTGGTGTTGTTCTTGATACTGACATAGCTCCAACCACCACACCTACCCTCAGTGCCAGTACAATTGGCACACTGACAACCACTTCCAGAATCACATCTGGAACCAGTTCTGCTGAGGCTTCCTGAAAGTGGGTCGAGCATGATGAGAAAGCCCATGGAATTATCCAGGATCACATCTTGGATGCACTCCTTCCAAAAACACAACAACATACCACTGCAAAGGACCTTTACAATGCTCTTATAAATCTCCATCAAGCATGAAACCTCGCCTCCACCTTCTATTCCTTCCAACAACTTTTCACATCTGAATGGGATGAAAAGTCTGACATTTCTGATCACATTAGGGTGGCTCAAAGTTGGAGCCCATGCCCACGCCTATGCCTATACCTACTGATGTCACTGTCACAAATTGTCACAAATTGTCACACATCATCACAATTGATCATCTTAGGTGATAATCCACTTCTCTGCTTCATCCAATGCCTCTCCAGTTCTATTGGTCATGAGTCCTTCAAGCTTACCTAGTATACATGGTCCTTAGGGACTCTGTGAAGCCCCCTGAAGCCACACCAGACATATACCAGCTTGCACAGCAGCTAGAGATTGATCTCAAGATCATTGAAGGAATCAAAAAGACCTGCCATCTCCAGTTATGCCCTCCTATTGTGAAAGCAGGGAATCTACACCTAGCATGGGTGTATGCTGAGAACCCTGCTGATCACAATCATTTCATCAATATGCTATGTATTTCACCTATGGTCTTTGATGTCTTGCTTCATCTGGTTAAAGAACATCCCATATTCTTTAGTAATTCAAATAATTCCCAGAGACCAGTTCAAGACCAGCTAGCTATCACTTTGTACAGAATGGGCCGCTATGGAAATGGTGCTACACTAGAGGACATTGCACATATTGCTGGATGCTCTGAAGGCGATGTTGAAAATACAATGGCTCAATGCTTTGAAGCAATTGAAAGCTTGCATGACATCTTCATATGTCCCTCGATTCTGGATGAAAAGAAGGTAGAGAAGTGTTGGATTGATCAGCATCTTGGATTTCAGGGCTTATGGAGAGATGAATGGATAATGTATGATGGAACAATTGTTGTGCTATACACATGTCCTGGGTTAAATGGTGATGCTTATTTCACCTGCAAATCAAACTATGGGCTTAACCTTCAGGTATGTTTTGATTTGAATAAATAAACTAATACTCATATACATAGGTTGGCAATGTTCTCTCTACACTTTGAGTTGTGGACTATTCCTATGGTTTTACTGGATCTGCCCATGATGCTCTAGCTTTTGAGCATACTACAGCTGCTCAGTATCCTGATTGGTTATTTGAGAATGAGGAATTTGCCTGGGTTGACTCAGCATACTCTGTTACCTGCAGAACAATTCCCATTCACAAAAGACCTATGTCTCTTTAGCCTGAAAATGCTGCTTTTGACCAAGCTGTTTCTAATCTGCATGTCTGATCTGAGCATTGCATGGGTGCTCTTAAGGGTTGATTTCAAGCTTTGTGGGGCCTACATGTTAGCATCAACAGTAATAAGAATCACATATGGGCTTGCCAGTGGATGACTATTGCAATCATATTGCATAATCTAGTCATTGATATAGAGGGAGCAAAAGCAGAAGGGATTTTTGCAGTAGCACATACAGCTGTTGAAGAAGAAGAGGAAAGGGGGGTGGCAGATGAAGCTTTAGGTGATGATGAAGAGGCAGGAGATGTTAAAAGAAAGCAATTAGTTGCTGAACTTGCAGCCTATAAAGGAATTCAAATGGGTGAATATTAAATTCAGTGATCTATTGTAAGGAGTAAAACTATCTACAGTAATTTGTATCAAAGAGTGATGTTAAAGAAGGGACATCACCAAAAAAAGATAGGCAAAAGAAAGTGAGTGTTTAGTTATATGCATCCTTAAAAGGCAAATCATCACCATTTTCAATATCCCATGTGGGAGACTAAAGTTGGTTAGAAGTAGATGAGCTGGATGGTCTCTCAGATACCTTTGGACCATTCTTCAATTCCTCCACCTTTCCTCTATACTCATCAAGAGACCATAAGCCCAGTTTGAACTCTTCCATCAGCAGCTTACACTTTTTGAACTTATGGTCCTCAGAAAGATGTGCATTTATGTTCTGCACATTCTGACTATGAGTATAGATCAGCCCATGAACTAACTAAAAAATAGCAAGCTCACCTTTGAAGTTCCAAAATGCTATCTTCAAAGGAGCACTTCTATGGAATCTTCTTGATTGAGGCCTTGGCTTTCTCAATTGCAGCAGATAAGATAGAAGGCATACAAGAATGTCCACATGAGGCTTGCTGGGACAGAGTTAAAGGCTGAGATGATCCAGAATCAGCCTTGGAGTGTGAAGTCTCAGTAGAAGGATGAGACTGAGCCAAGAGATGGGGATCAATACTCTCATCTCCAATAGGTAGCTGCATCCATGTAACCTTGTGGCCACTAGAACCAACACCTGTTGTCACTGCAGGGGGGTTGATATTGGGACAGCTAGCCCAAATATGATGACAGTTGAGAAAGAACTCCCACTGTTTTGTAAGACTCTCTAAAGGTAATAGTTTAGTAAACACATATACATCAGTTGTCAACTCAACAAAAAGATTCCATGCAAAGTCTGGAGTATTCTCATCAGGACCATCAAAAGGAATGTAAAAGTCCATGACCACATCATGGGAATCCTCCACAGGATCAGGACCATCATCATCTTTAGTCCACCACCAGTCTGCTTGAGCTTAGCAGCTAACTTGACATAATGCTACTTTAGCCTAGATAAAAGAATATAAACATAATGGGAATAAAATGGAAGAGTACTCACTATTCAATCTTCTTCTTGATGCAATCACCTCCAGCACATAAGGAAATATCAGTGACCTCAGGTATAAGAACCTATGCCATTGCCTGATATACAGCGATTTTTCTCTTGCCAGTTTTCCACTGAAATTCTTATTAGTGAGTGCAGAAATCAAGAAATGCATCTTTTACATCACCAGGATTTTCCTTGATACCAAATAGAACCTTAAGATGAGCAGGCTTCTCAATCTCTGAGATAAGATGCCATATCTTCTCTGTTGTCCATGAAATTATGGGTATCTGGGGCTCCTCAGAGGCTCTTTTGCAAAGCATTTATGGTAGAACAGGTAAAGACAGTATATAGTGAGTAGTTGGGTAAGAGAGAGTGGGTTGTATAGTGGTAATGATAGAATGAGTCATTCTACAGCACTCAAGACATGACAGCATGCATGATTTCCTAATTAGGCATGGCTATGTACAGGTAGGCATAGGCATAGGCATGGGCTCCAACTTTGAGCCACTCTATTACCTCCATTTGCACTCTTGAGTCATACCTCATCAGAATGAAGTTCCCTGTTGATAGAAAAATCCTTGTATTTATCCTTCTAAATACTCTCCTCAAAACTGCAGAGTGGAACACATTCTCCTCATCAGTCATCAGCACAACTGAAGAAGCAAAACTCACTTTCAACATGGTGGAAACCCGTATTCTCTCCAAGGAGGCCTGGCTGAGGCTCCCTAGTACTTCCGATCCAGCATATGCAGCTAAATCCAACCAGAAGAAAAGGCTGAAAGGGGACAAGTGGTGTGAATAACACTGCACCATGGTGTTAAATCCGGTTCCTCCAGACTTGTCCAAGGGGTTGGAGTTATGCGCGATGACGGAGTTGGGCAAGGACCTTGGAGTAGGACGTATGTGTCACTCCCTTGCACTTGCGTCCTCGGAGATCAGATGGTTGGAGGGGAGAAGGAGTCGAGGAGTTATCAGGAGGTGATTAAGTTCATATTTGAACTGAGGTGTGTACAAAGTAAAGTACAGTTTATATACTACGGAGATCGCATAGCAATAACTACAGATTGCTAAGGCGGAACGTGAGATGAGTAAGATGGAGGACGGAGAAACATGTGCCGGAGCTGTGTGCCGGCTATAGAAGTAACTGGAATGGCGCACAGAAGGATTACTAAGGTAAACATGACTAATCTAGAATGGAGTAGAACAATAGAGAACAAATATGGAAATGTCACGTGGTCCAATAGTCAGGTGATGCGAAACGGTAGAGATCGCACCGGAGTTTGAAGGGGTTGGAACGTCAGAGTTCCGGAGTTGCACTTAGTGCAAAATACGGGATATGACAGTATCCCCCTCTTAGGCCTGAACCCCTGAAGGCCTTAAGCGAGAAACAATGCAGAGGTGAGCGGAGTCCAAAACATTAGTATAAAGTCCGATGTGCACTGCAGGTGCCTCTTGATCCAAAACCATCACCATCTCCATGTCCGCCCCCTGCGACCTTGATACTATCACAGAGTGGAGCGACGCCAAGCTTGTCGAGCGCAATGATGACGATGACGAAATTGTGGACACGAAGTTCGCAGAGCACAAGCGCAGGATGAGGGTGCACAAGGAGGAAGAGGCACGCAGGAAGGCCAAGGAAGAGGCGAGGATCAAGGCTGAGGAAGAGGCGAGGATGAAGGCCAAGGAAGAGGCACGGCGCAAGGCAGAGGAGGCACGGAAGGGCGCGGCGGAGGCATTCAGAAAGGCGGCAGAGGAGGTCACGAAGCGCAGGGCTGCGGAGGAGGCTGCAGAAGCATGGAGGAAGGCAGAGGAAGCTGTCAAGGAAAGGGTACATGGCTGTTTCCTAACTTTTGTCGCTAGCTGACTTCCGCAGGCGTTGGAGGTGACCGCCCAACAGCAGCGCCTAGGCAAGGGCCATCCGAAGATGCGGGTTCCCTTGCCTGAATGCCAGAGGTGTATGGAGTGCGGACTGGAGTGTGAGATCGGACCTGGTAAGTCCTCATTATGCATGGCCTGCCAACAGGCGAAAGTGAGGTGCATGCAACCGGGAGAGGACAAACCGGAGAGAAGGTGGAGGAAGTGGAGCCTGGAGGAGGTTGAGGAAGGACTGAGCCAAAAGAAGGCGAGGGTTTCAGAGAGCACTGCGAGTGCGGAGGAGGAGTACCCACTCGAGGTGCAGGCACTGTTGGAAATCTCGGCAGTGATCGACACCCTCCGGAGGGACGTACGGAGGCAGAACACCCTCATGACATGGTTGGTGGAGTTGAAGGAGGAGGAGGTTCATGGAAAGAAGGAGTCGGAGAAGGGGAAGGGGAAGCAGAGGGAGGTGGTGGAGGTGGGATCGTCTTCGTCCTCGGACAAGGACGGAGATGAGGAGGAGGAGTAGATAGTTTGTTTCATATGCAATGTCATTGGATTTGGTCACGATGGAGTTATGCGGAGTAAGGACCAGGCTTGTCTGGGTACCGGAGATGAAACTCCTGGACAAGCTCTGACGCGTGCACGAGTTCCATGGCCAGTAACCAGGAGGTCTCTTCGTCAGTGCCTTCGTAGCCAGACCAACGAACCAAATAAAGAATCTTGCAATTACGTCTTCTTCGATCTATCTTTGAATCTAATATCTCTGCTATTTCATATTCTAGTTCACCTTCAATCTCGACCAGAGGTGGCGGAGTTTGTGTCCGATTCAGAATTGTGTTGGGAACGGACGGTTCTAATTGGGATACATGGAAGACCAGATGTACGGCTTTCATGGAGTCGGGGAGACGGAGTGTGAAGGAGTGCATGCCGGCTTGAGCGATGATTGGATATGGTCCAAGGTTCTTCTCTGATAACTTCTTGGATGGTCGTGTAGAGCAGAAATACTTTGCCTTGATGAAAACCGGATCACTGACTTTGAAGTCCGGAGCCGGAGTTTGTTTAGCATCCGCAGGACCTTGGTATCATACTTGTGCGGCAGCGATCTCTTCACGGAGATATTGATGGAGTGAATCGAGGTTGATTGCATATTCTCTTGCTCGTGCGGAGGTGAGGTCTTTCTCTGGATGCACGGAGATGTTCGGATTATAACCCTTATTGGCGAAGAACGGAGATAGGCCAGTAGTTGCGTTCGGAGCATTGTTGTATGCGAACTCCACTAAGGGAAGGAGTTCGGACCAGTTGTCTTGTTGGTAGTTGCAGTAGATTCGCAAGTACTGTTCAAGGGTCTGGTTCATGTGCTCTGTTTGGCCATCTCCTTCTGGATGATAACCAGAGGTGAAGTGGAGTCGGATATCAAGGGCTTTTCCTAACGAGCAGAAGAAATGAGATACAAATTCGGTTCCTCGATCGGAGGTGATGTGGGAAGGAACTCCATGCTTAGAAAACACATGGAGTAGGAACAGCTTTGCTAACTCCGGTGATGTCACCTTGTCGTCTGTTGGGATGAATATGCATTGCTTGGTTAAACGATCGACGACAACTAGGATTGTGGTGTGACTGGAGGATGCGGGGAGTTGTTCAATGAAGTCCATGGAGATGGAGTTCCAGGGTTTCTCGGGAATGGGGAGTTGTTTCAGGAGTCCGTATGGTTTATGTCTTGGTACTTTGGCTTGAGCACAGGCAGTGCAGGAGGAGACATATTCTTTGACGAATGTTTGAATGCCTGGCCAAGTGTATTCCCTCCGGATTAACTCCAGAGTGCGGTTTTGCCCAAAGTGACCGGAGATTGGATGATCGTGCTTGTACCGGAGTACACAGAGATGGAGATCATCGGAGTCTGGGACATAGATGCGATTGTCCAGACGTAAGAAACCATTAGGATCGACTGACCAACGAGAATCGGAGGTATCGGAGGAGTCGGATAGATGTATGGATGCAAGAGGATCAGAAGGAAGGGCGGATAAGATGGCATTGTGGAGCAACTCTAAGTCGAACATGGAGCTGGCTTGGAGTACCGGAGTTGCTAGATATGTTGCTCTAAGGGACAATGTGAGTTGCTCCTGAGTAAAGACAGGTCGGAAGTTGTGCAGATTGACACGAGCGTAGTCCCTATCCCCCTCTTTGGGATAGATGTCCCAGCGTCTAGTGAGGGCATCGGGCTTCGCGCCAAGGTACTCAGGTCTAAAACGAATGATCATATTGAACTGTGAAAGGAACTCTGACCACCGGGCTTGCTGGCGTGTCAGGAGTTTGGATGTGGCGAAGTATTCGAGATTCTTGTGATTGGTGATGACGTCGACCAGAGTTGCGGAGCCTTCGAGGTAATGTCGCCATTGGAGGAAAGCTTCATGGATAGCGAGCAATTCCTTGTCGTGCATGTCGTAGTTGAGCTCCACTGAGTGGAGCGTCCTGGAGTAGAAACTAACAGGCCGGATCTCCTCATCCGGACATCAGATGGAGAGGATGCCAGCGATGGCATAGTCGGAGGCATCAGTTTCTACAAATATGGGAGCATCAGGGATCCAATGAGTAAGGATCGGAGCAGATGTGAAGGTGTCCTTCAACTTTTGGAATGAAGTCCGGCAGTCATCGGAGAAGTGCCATGGAGTTCCTTTGTGAGTAAGACGGGTTAAAGGAATGACGATGTCGGAGTAATTATGGATGAAACAGCGGTAGAAATTAGCGAATCCAAGGAATGACTGGATATCCTTAACCTTTCGAGGCTCAGGCCAGTCCTGGATGGCTTTGACTTTCTTGGCGGACATAGTAAGTCCGGCCGGAGATAACTGGTATCCGAGATACTCAGTAGAGTCAGTGTGGAATTCGCACTTTTCAGGTTTCGCATATAGTCCGTGTTTGCAGAGTCGATGGAGTACCTCGCGGACATGTTCTTTATGAGAGGCCATATCCGAGGAGTAGATGAGGATGTTGTCGAGATATATGATGATGCAAACATCTAACAAATCAGCGAAGATAGTATTCACAAACCGCTGGAATGCCGCAGGAGCATTTGTAAGTCTGAAAGGCATCACAAGCCACTCGTATGATCCATAGCGCATACGGAATGACGTTTTCCATTCGTCACCCTCAGCGATGCGGACCAAATGGTACGCATGTTGGAGATCAATCTTGGAGTAAATTTTGGCGCGGCTAGGAGCATCAAGGAGATTGGAGATGCGCGGAAGTGGATAACAGTCTTTCTTCGTGATTTTGTTGAGTCCTCTGAAGTCAACGCAAAGTCGGAGTGAACCATCCTTCTTGTGGACAAATAGGACCGGAGCTGCGTGAGCAGAGGAAGAAGGTCGGATGAAACCATTGGCTAGGTGTTCATCCAGGAATGTCCGGAGTGACTCAAGTTCGGAAGCGGAGAGGGAGTATGTGGTACCTAGAGGAGGAGATGCACCTTCTTCGAGGTTAATCTTCAAATCATGTTCGCAATGGGGCGCAAGCTTAGAAGCACGCGTCTTACTGAACACATCAGCAAAATCATGATAGTCCGATGGAACTCCGGACAGGTCCACCTGTTTGGGAGTAGAAGAGGCGCAGAGTTTGGTTTCCTCAGGGCGGAGTTGCAGGCTAAACTGCACAGAGCCCTCAAGGCGACAAGCAAGCGCGAACGCAGGAGCACCAATGAGTGCAATTGTCAAAGTATAACTCCGGACATCTCCGGAGTTCGCATAGAAGCCAACTCTGGTCGTTTCTCGCTCATTTCTCATTCTACCTCTTTCGGACTTACTTACACCTATTATAGTATAGTCTTACCTCGTGTCGATCCCTTGGTGGCGCTCCTACTCCCTCTGAACGTGCGCTGCTGCACCCTTTATCAATTCCTAAAGCAGCGCACCTAGTTTCGCCTATCCCATTCCGGACCTTTCCGGAGTTTAGTGAGTGCATGTATTCACCACTATTTAACCCTTTCGATTCCTTCGTCTCACCTCAGTTGTGCTCAGTACTTGCAGCGCATTCTGAGGTGAGACTTTGCTTCGTTCTTAGTACTCTGTATTTACTCTACCTTAGTTGGGCATTGCTGCCCCTATTTAGATACTTTAACAGCAATGTGAGGAGCTTTGCGATGGGAGAGATCAGGTGATGTCAGAGTAGCCGGAGGTGGTAAGTCCATAGGCTGCGGAGTTGAGCTTGGAGCGGGCATGGTCTGTTCAGGTGTACAGAATGAGATACTGCTTGATACCCAGTCAATCAATGGATTGTAGTGGGCAAGCCAGTTGTGTCCTAGAACAAGGGAACAGGATCCATCCAGCGAAGTGACATAAAATGTCGTTGGAGTGATATCATCAGATTCAAATTGGATAGAGAGGTCGATAGCTTGAGTAATGGAAGTGTTGGAAGTTCCGTCGAATAGCCGGAGTTGGAGTGGAGGTACGGAGTAAGGTGAAAGTCCATGATCATTAATAAAAGATTTATCTATAAAACAATCAGAGGATCCAGAGTCTACAAGTGTGGAGAATGTCGGAATATCGTAGGACAGAATAGAGACTGATGGCATAAGGGATTTGGGGTCTGAAAGAGCGGACACATTGAGACGGACCTCCTTAGGTGCACGGGCAGAGTCA
Source organism: Tubosaeta brunneosetosa (assembly GCA_038094275.1). Lineage (NCBI taxonomy): Eukaryota > Fungi > Basidiomycota > Agaricomycetes > Boletales > Boletaceae > Tubosaeta > Tubosaeta brunneosetosa. Next base: position 22,951 of record JBBPTV010000188.1, on the reverse strand, counting down.
ATGCAACCTCGAATCCGTGCAGAGTCGTCGAGGCTGTGGACTATTTTTTCGCCTCCAAAGAAGAGGCCTCTGGTTTAGCTTCCGGAGTTGTGGTTGTAACCGCATGAGCCTTAGAAGCTTGAGAGGTTGACTTGGGACATTCTTTGGCCATATGTCCACCGTGGCCGCAGAACATGCAGAGCTTGTTGTTGAAGTGACGCTTTCGCTCAGCAGGAGTAAGCTTGCTGTCTTTTCCTAGCTTCGACGAAAGGTTGGGTTTGGTGGAGGAAGACAACGGAGAAGAACCAGAGTTGGAATTACTTCCGGTCTTCGAGTCCTTGGAGTCCTTTGCAGGAGCCTTGGACTTGTCATTCTTGGAGTTGTTGGAAGAGGACGGAGTTGCGGAGGAGAACGAGGATGACTTGGAGTTATTATTGTTATTGGACCCAGAGTTGGATCCCTTGTTCAAGCGAGAGATCTCTTCCTTGTGCTCCCAATAACGTTGGTCGATTTGTTGCACAAGGTTTCGGAGATCATAGATGTTGCTCGGCTTCCCAAGTTGAGACAACTTGTCCTTAATGTGATCGGGGAGTCCAACATAGAAACTCCAGCGGAGTGCGCCAGGACCCCATTCCCGGACTTGGCTTGCCAGTCTGTTCCAGTGGACGACATACTTGGAGATCCTGTCAGAGTCCTTCATGCAGAGTTGCTTGAGCTGAGCCTCTGCTTCTGCGACAGGATCATGAGGGCCGAAGTTGGCCTGGAGTTCGAAGAGGAATGCGTCCCAGCTATCAATCCAGAGCAGATGGAGTGCTGCAAGCTGATGTCCAACCAAGTCCGGTTCGAAGTATTCAAGGGCGACGCCCTTAAGATACAATTTGGCGAATGTAACCTTAGACTTATCATTCCGGAAGGACTTGGGGTTCGCTTGGAAGTTCAGTTCACACTGAACTACGAACTGATGGAGTTTCTTGGAGTCCGTTCTGTTGAATGAGTCGGGTTCTCGGACTTTGGTCTTAGGAGTGTTGGAGGATTTTTGTCGGAGTGCCTGACGCGTCATGTCATGGATAGCGTCGGTGAGTTGAGTGAATGGCTCGAAAGCCAGGGGTACTTCGTTTGGAGGCTCATCGCCCCCGATGCCATGGAATTCATCACCTTCATTTGAAGACAGGGAAGACAGAGTATCATCTCCATTACCATCTCCTGGATCGGGAGGGTCAGGACCGTCAGGTCCATTGCCACCGAACTCAGGTTCATCTCGGAGTTCATGAATCCGAGCCGTGCGTGCTGTCTCTGGTAACGGAGTAAGCGGAGATTCCCAAGGGCCATAGGGTTGGATGCGGCGAGCCACAGTGGAGATAGACGGGGTGTTAATGCATGCTGTGAGACTGATGAAGTCTCCTGGGATAGTACGAGAAGGGCCAAAGATAGAATCTAGGTGTTCTTGTGGTTGGGTTCTTGTGCAAGTCATGACAGAGAGCGAGTACAAGTATAAGTTCAAATATACTGTTAAATCCGGTTCCTCCAGACTTGTCTGAGGGGTCGGAGTTATGCGCGATGACAGAGTTGGGCAAGGACCTTGGAGTAGGACGTATGTGTCACTCCCTTGCACTCGCGTCCTCAGAGATCAGATGGTCAGAGGGGAGAAGGAGTCAAGGAGTTATCAGGAGGTGATTAAGTTGATATTCGAACTGAGGGGTGTACAAAGTAAAGTACAGTTTATATACTACGGAGATTGCATAGCAATAACTACGGATTGCTAAGGCGGAACGCGAGATGAGTAAGACGGAGGACGGAGAAACATGTGCTGGAGCTGTGCGCCGGCTATAGAAGTAACTGGAACAGCGCACAGAAGGATTACTAAGGTAAACATGACTAATCTAGAATGGAGTAGAACAATAGAGAACAAATATGGAAATGTCACGTGGTCCGATAGTCAGGTGATGCGAAACAGTAGAGATCGCACCAGAGTTCAAAGGGGTTGGAACGTTGGAGTTCCGGAGTTGCACTTAGTGTGAAATATGGGATATGACACATGGGCCATAACACATAGGAGTGTCAGAGTTATCAGCTCTGGCCAGCAGAACTGAAGAAGAAGTATAAGAGGGAAAAGGTGAACAATGCAGATAGCACTTCTGATTAGAAACTGGATCCACCAGATCCAAAACATGTTACTGCCAAACATGTAGACCATGCCTTATACCAATGGATTCAGACCTATGTCTTGTCTGATCCTAAGTCCATCTCTCAGCTCCCTATCATCATTGACTCAGGAGCAACATTGCATATTGAAACGACTTCAAACCAGTGAAGGCGTAAATGTCAGATGGTGGCAACCTTTGCCAAGAAGAGAGAAATCACAAGGAGTTTGAAGGAATACTCCAAGTGAACTTGACTGGGGAGATGTCCCAGGCAAGTCCTTGACCTTTATATACTATCCATACTGTATGTACATGTTGTGACCTAATCTACCGATGAGTCACTAATATGGTAATACCCTAAACCCTAGAGATAAGAGACATAGCCATGCACAGCATAGAAATGAAGAACATGAGTAAAACACATATAAGGCTGTGGACACAGCCTAGATAAGAAACATGAGGCACACACAAGGTGTGGCAGAATGGAAGAGATGGAAATTAAAAGGATGAAACATGTTTCAAAGAAATGAAATGAGTCCATGTGAGTCATAGATCAGATTGGGTATGTGTGTCAGCACTTATGACACAGTCTGGCTATAACATGTATCAAGTCAGCACTTACTGCATAGCATGGCTGTGACCCTTGATAAGATCCTGTCATGATAAGATAACAAAAAAGATGAGAATGTAAAGGTGAAAATCTGTGACCATAACACTACCCCCCCTCTATGGGTCAGATTCCAGACGATCCATGGCAGTGTACCAAACTTCAGGATATGGATTGAAGAGACCAAAGTGCTCTATAAAGGTTTCTCGAAGAAAGAGGCGAGGATTATGTTCATGGAAGAGTTCTAAGGCAGCTTGCGTGTTAGAAAGATCCTTCTTCAATTGCCACGTGTGAGCACTATCATCGTATCAAGCCCAATGAACCAGATATTCCCAACCACGTCCTTTGTGGAGAGCGTCAACAATGTGGTCAACTTCGTATTCTTCATCTCGGTCCTCGGTAACTAGTACTGGTCTGGGTTTAAAAATTGATTGCCCATTAAGCCAATCTTTAAATGGTTTTATTTTGGAAACATTAACCACTGGATGAATTTTCATTGTCCATGGTAACTTCAACTTCATGGCATTGCTGCCAACGAGTTTGTCAATCTTAAATGGACCAAGCCATTTTTCAGACATCTTTTTATTTTGGCACATCAAGCGCAAATTATCCATAGTGAGTAAGACTTCATCACCAACTGCATAAGCAGGGGCAACACTTCGCTGTGATGCAGCATTCTTTTTCATTTTATCCTATGCCAAACCTAAGTTTGCACAAACTTCATCAAACGTCTTCTGAACTTTATCAACAAATTTGTCTGCAGTGGGGGCTTTAGAACTGCCAGGTTCCGTTCCCATTCGTGGCTGATAAGTCTGGGTAACCTCAAACGGAGTTTTCTTGGTTGTGGACAATTTGTGGTTATTATGTGCAAATTGCACAAAAGAAAGCCACTTCAGCCAATCCTCTTGGTGATCACAGCAAAAGATTCTGAGATATTGTTGAAGGTCTCTGTTGACCCTCTCCATCTGCCCATCTGTTTGTGGGTGATAAGCGGTGCTAAGCTGTGGTTTTATTCCTAATCGGATACAGAGATCCTTCATTACTTGTGATGCAAACTGGGGTCCCTAATCTGAAACAATCGAACATGGGAGCCCATGATTCATCCAAACTCTTTCCAAATATAATTTTGCTGTTCCCAAAGCGGAAACTGTTTTATCTGTGGGTATAAATTCAACTTCTTTCAAGAATCTGTCAACTACCACTAGGATAGCATTGAATCCATCTGACTCTGGCAGATCCGTTATGAAATCGGCTGAAACATCTTCCCATGGCATGTTAGCCAATTCAAGGGGATTCATTAAACTGGCTGGTGGTTTATTTCCAGTTTTCATTTTTTGATATCATAAACAATGTGAAACATAAGTTTCAACTTCTTTAGCCATATTTGACCAATAATAACTTCTAGTGATAAGATCACTTGTCTTTTCTTTTCCTGGATGTCCTGTGACAACTGAGTCATGGTGCAACATAATGACCCGTCTTCTCAGATCTTCGTTGTCAGGAACAAAGACTTGTCCTTTTCTGTTAACAAACACTCCATCGAAGTTTACTTCTGCCCCTAGGCTTTCGAGGTGTCATACATCTGATTCTTTCAGCTTTAGAGTGGACACTCATATGTCATCCAGTATTTTATCCCCTTCATCCTCCATTGAGATGACTTGCGTACTTCTAACTTTGTCTAGAGTAATCATCAATTGTGCCTTATTATCAGCATCAATTCCTTCTACATGGTCTTCTCTTCATGACAATGTGTCTACTTTTGTCATAGTGGCTTCAGGCTTGTGGACCCACGTGAAACTGAAATGTGATAGATATTGTGCCCATCTAGCTTGGCGGTGATTGAGATCTTGCTTCTGCATGAACCATTGCAGGTTAGCATGATCATTCCAGATCTCAAACTGCTTCTTTGCGCCTTCCAAGTAGTGTCTCCATTGCTCCAATGCCTGTATGACGCTCAACATTTCTTTGTCAAATACCTGATAATTTCTTTCTGCATCAGACATGGAATGCAAATAGAATGCAACTGGGTGCCATTTTTTGTCTTCTTCTAGTTTTACCGACAGAATGGCACCAGTGGTGAAGTCTGAGGTGTCTGTTTCCAACTGAAATTCTCCATCATTATCTGGGAATGTGAGAATCAGTGCTGTCGTAAACTTTTGCTTTAGCATATCAAATGTGTGCTGTTCCTTTTCTGTCCAAATGAATCGAACATCTTTTCTTGTCAAATTGTTTAGTGGTCTAGCCACTATCGCGTAATCTTTTATGAAATGTCTGTAGAAGTTTGCCAATCCTAGGAAACTTCTAACTCCTGGGAGATTCTTCGGCGTAGGCCAATCAAGAATGGCAGACACTTTGTCCTTGTCCATCTTGATACCTTCTTGGCCAATCATCATGCCTAAGAATTCCACTTCCTTTTGTGAGAAGAAACACTTCTCTGGTTTTACAAACAGATCATTTTCTTCTAACTGTCGGAGAACTTCTTTCACAATCTTATTGTGCTCCTCTTGGTTTTCTGTGCATGTGAATATTAAGAGATCATCAATGTAGACTACCATGACATCTTCCATATCTGTGAAGATCTCATTCATCATTGCTTGGAATGTGGCAGGGGAGTTACAAAGCCCGAAGTACATCACAAGGGGTTTGTAAGCTCTGTGGAAACAAACAAACACCACTGTCCATTCGTCTCCTTCCTTGATGCGTACATTGTTGTATCCCCATCTGAGACCATTTTTGTAAAGAGTTTAGCTCCTTTGAGCTTATCCACCAGTTGTCTGATCAATGGCAACGGGTAATTATTTTTAACTGTATGCTCATTCAGGTACCTGTAATCTTGGACCATTTGTTTGCATCTGTCCTTCTTTGAAACAAAGAATACTGGTACTGTTTGAGGACTTTTACTTGGACATATGTACCCTTTTTTTAACTGGTTATCAATGAATGTGGAAACTTCTTCCTGTTCTGTTGGTGAAAGTGGAATGAGCCTGCCTTTCTTAGGCTGGAACATTTCCTCCAGCTCAATTGCGTGATCCCACAGTTTCCGGATCGGCATTCTTTCCAAATCCTTCTTCTGAAACACATTAAGCCATTTATGGTATTGCTTTGGAACTAGTTCTTCCGCAGTTTCCTTTTTCTCTTCTGTTTTAGCGGTAGCAGAGCAGATTAAATAAGCAGTCCACGCTTCGTCCTGCTCTTCTTCATCACATTGAACTTTATGTATACTTCTGTCCTGGAGAAGTTCACAACTTCTTGGACATCTCATCATCTGGACTTTTCCAGATTTCCAATTGATTTCAGGGTTATGGCAGCGTAGCCAATTATACCCTATTACAACATCATTTTTGCCCAAATCTGTAATCTCTGCCGTAATCTTTTCACGGTGACCTTGGAATTGGATTATAACTTCTGCAGAATGCGTAATGCTTCCAGCACTGTTCTTAGAGCTGTCAACATTGTACACAGGGATGGGGGTTCATAGTGGTTTCAAATCAAGGTGTAATTTCCATGCACACATTATGTCAATGAACATTTCATTTGCACCGCTGTCTAGCAGTGCCTTTACTTCATGGAACCTTCTGTCATTAGCATTCGCAATTTTTATGTCCATGAGTATTTCAGTACCCATGTGGACATTTCTCGTCAGTTTTCCATGTCCACCGGTGGAACCAAAACCAGCTTCACCCCATTGGGTTTGATCAAGTTCCTGAGATTCTTTAATCTCCAGTCAGGTTATCTTTTCTAAGATTAATTGTGCGACTCTGTCGTCTTCCTTAACCTGGAAGTTGTTAATAAATCTGGCTCCAACATTAATCATAAATTTAGCCGCTAGGCCACTTCTGGGTGCAATTCTTGCATAAGTTCCTTTTGGAGTAGTGATGGCGATATTCGTATCAACCACAGCCTTTCCTTGTTTTGGAACTGAAATGTCTTCTGCAGCATATAGGTCTAACCCAGCTGCTTCTTCCAATCCATGTGTTGGTAATTTAGCTTTTTCTGATAACAGCTTTACATGTAGCTGTCCATCTAGGACCAGGATTTCGTCCTTCTTCAAAATTTTTATTTTCTTTTCAATGGGTGAATCAAGCACAGGTGTGTAGTCCCTGCCACACTCTACATCAAGTAGAGGTGCACCCAACTTTTCGGAATAAAGAGACTCTTCCTCATCTTCACATTCTTCAACATCAAGGACTTTAAATTTATTAAAGCTAGCGGTGTGAAGGCCTGTTTCCTTCATGCCGTTTTGTCTTTTCCCTTTCCGGCACGTTGCACGAAAAAGTCCTGTGCCTGATCAAATGTCATGCCCCTAAGGGCTTCCCAGGAGCTTCCTTCTTCATTCCAGGAAGTCGCCACTTCCCGTTCTTCTTTCTTCTCCAAGGTTTCCTTGGTCTTTGTGCTTCTGACCTTGCGGCCCTTCTGACCTTTCTTGCATTCTTTTTTGTGTTCACCACCAAGCCACTTGCACTCGGGGCAACTTACCTTTGTTGCCTTACAATCTCTTGCAAGGTGACCTTCTTTGTTACAATTGTAACACTTCAGTTTTGATGAACTGGAGTCTGCCACATTTACATTTCGTTTTTGGAACTTTTTGTTCCCTTTCTTTTGGTCATCAAAGGAGCCTCCTGTCACCAAGTGATAGGCCTCCTGGTTTTTACCAATTGCATGTATTTGGCGCATGGTAAGGTTCACAGTTGGCTGTTGTAAACCCTGTTCGAAAAGAACCTTCTTTATTTCAGGGGCTACCCCGTTTTCCAAAAGTAATACTGCATGTTCATCTGAGATCTGTGCCCTTGGCTGGAGTGCTCTGAATTGCGCAAGGTACATGTCCACATTGAACCATCCCTGCCTCAAATCTTGTAACTTCTTTACAGAGAAATCTCTCTGTAATTGTGGGCGGAAAAATGATTCTCCTTCTCTGACCAACGTTGGCCAGTTACACATCAGTGTTCGTCCCGCAGACAACTCTGCTAACTCCGTCTCTGCAAAGGGATCCACCTTTGCTCCTTTCAGTCGGGACAGAACTGCATATGCCCTACTTTTATTTGTTGCTGGTGGATTTCTGGGGTCGTCATCCTGATCCTAGTTCTTGTTCACTGTGTAGAAGTGAGGGTTGGTATCAAGATACGACTTCATTTTGACCCACCATTCCTCAAATTTCACTTTAGACCCATCATAATCACCAGAGTCTGCAAATATTTCAATTTTATCAGTCGGTGCCCCTTGTGGTATCCCACCAACTTGCTGCAACCATTGTTGCTGACCAAAAAGCTCTTGAACTCTTTGTTCGGCTTCTATGGCCCAGTCTTCTGCTTTTTGTGCTCATTCTCCAGCCTGATTAAGGTGCTGTCCAGCATTGTCATGATCCGTTATAAGATCTGCAATCCTGTTGTTTGCATTTAGCAGGTTTCTCTCCTGCACTTCAATTGTCAAGCGCATCTGCACCACTAAAGCCTGCATTTCAGCCCATTGCTGAGCAAAGACTTCATCAGGGTTTGCCATTGCAAAACTTTATTTGTCAAAGAAATTATGTAAACTTGTTACAACGTGGCCCTAGGCTTAGCTGCCCTCAAGGTGCAGCAAGATCGTAAGTAGTTAGGAAGAATTGGAGCATATTTGTCTTTCCTAACCCTAGCGTAGTTCAGCCAGTAAACCCATTGGTTCTGGCACACGACCCTTCTGACTTCTTCTCTTGGGTACGGGGTAGGAGTCCTATACCTGACTCTTCCTACTGACTCTTCTCATACCTCTGACCCAAATCTTACTTCATGACTTTCTACTTCTATCTGGTCTCGATCTTTTACGTAAAGGTCCTCAAGCTTCTGTCTGATCAGTCCACCTAACATCTCCCAGAGAAATGCTTCGGCTACTTCTGACGAACCAGCTAATTCCTGCAGAGGGTCAACTCCCGACGTGTCTACAAGACTGAGGCGAGACAAGGAACAAGGGCATACATCGCTCTTGCAGATTTCTTCTTTGATGATGCAGATAAGGTCATCGTCGATGTAAGGAACCATTATTCCTCCTTCTAACAATGGGGGATGAGATGCCCAATGTTTGTCACTAAGGTCCTTCTGAGACGCTGCATGCCCATCTGGCAACGCCCTTTCTGCGAGTCTGTGATGAGAAAGATGGCACTAAGGCCCTTCAGTATCTTCCAGAGCAGCCTCCTGAGTGTCACTACAACCGTTGTCAATGTGTGCAGAGCAAGGTCAACATCAACCACAAGACTGGCTACTCACTCTCTGTCCTATCGGAGCGAGTTCTTCAAAAACTTCTGTTGGGGGTATGACTTGTGTACCAACACTCAAACTATAGTCAAGTTCAAGTGAAACGACTTCAAACCAGTGAAGGCATAAACGTCAGATGGTGGCAACCTTTGCCAAGAAGAGAGAAATTACAAGGAGTTTAAAGGAATACTCCAAGTGAATTTGACTGGGGAGACGTCCCAGGCAAGTCCTTGGCCTTTATATACTATCCATACTGTATGTACATGTTGTGACCTGATCTACCGATGAGTCACTAATATGGTAATACCCTAAACCCTAGAGATAAGAGACATAGCCATACACAGCACAGAAATGAAGAACATGAGTAAAACACATGTAAAGCTGTGGACACAGCCTAGATAAGAAACATGAGGCACACACGAGGTGTGGCAGAATGGAAGAGACAGAAATTAAAAGGATGAAACATGTTTCAAAGAAATGAAATGAGTCCATGTGAGTCATAGATCAGATTGGGTATGTGTGTCAGCACTTATGACACAGTCTGGCTGTAACATGTATCAAGTCAGCACTTACTGCATAGCATGGCTGTGACCCTTGATAAGATCCTGTCATGATAAGATAATGAAAAAGATGAGAATGTAAAGGTGAAAATCTGTGACCGTAACACATATGGTCCCACATTGAAAGTGGTTCCAATCCTACTCCACTCTTTTCCCACCTTGCTTGGTGCAGTTCAGAGACAATTCCACAGTCAAGGCAATCAGAATCAGAAGTGTCATCCTTCGATCCACCATTAAGGGAAAAAGATATGAAATCTCCCTCAGTGATGTTCTGCATGTTCCAGAATTCATACTGTCCCTCATCTCTATTTCAAAACTGGCCAAAGCAGGATTATCTGCATCTTTCCCAGAAAATTCTACTTCATGTTTTATACAGAAGGGTTCCTATACAGTTCTTATAGGATCACATGCAGATGGACTCTATCATGCAACTGCGACCCCACAAACCATACCGGAATCTGGGCTGGTCTCTGTGGGCATAAACTTGCTACATAGACACATAGGACACATTGCAATACTGCAAATCCAAACCATAGTCCAACAAGGCCAACTACATGGTATTGACGCCATTACCAGAACTCTGGAATTTTGCAAATCTTGTACAATCGGAAAGATGAAAAAGCTTTCTTTTAAGTCCAGAAGTGAGCAGCGGACCACCAAACCACTACAAGTTGTCCATACAGATGTTGGTGGCCCAATAACTTCTCAATCCTGGGAAGGATACTGGTACTGGCTACTTATTGTTGATGATTTCTCCTGATTCCCTTGGATCTATTTCCTAAAGCAGAAAAGTGATGTCAAGGACACATACAAAAAATGGAAAGCAGACGTAAAAGCTTTCTTTCACACAGAAATAGAGGCAGAACAACTCTTAGACCTGCATGTTCAATTTCTACGCAGTAGTAGAGGAAGTGAATATGTGAATGCTGAATTCTGGAACACACTCTGAAATGATAGAACCATTCTGGAAACCTCAGCACCATATACTCTGGAACAAAATGGGCTTGTGGAACAAATGAACCAAACTCTTTTACAACTTGCAAACACCATATTGGAAGACTTCAAACTTCCAAAATCATTCTTGACTGATTCCATGTCCACCACAACATATGTTACTGGTTGCAGCCCAACATCTGCCCTAAAAGGCAACAACTCCTACTCCTTGCTCTTTAATTGTTAGGTTGATCGTACAATATTTCAACCCTTTGGATGCATTGCCTATGCTCTTGTACCAAAAGAACAATGTGGCAGAAAATTCCAATCCCATGGACAGAAGTGTGTATTACTCAGATACACCTATGGACAGCAAGCCTACAAACTCCTTCACTTAGAATATCAGACCATCATCTCTAGCTGTCATCTCACCTTCAATGAATCTGGCACCATCTTCAATACAGAAGCTGCTCCTTGGACTTGTGCATCCAAGGGTCAGTGGGAGGGACTAATGTCTCAACACTTCCAAAAACAAGAAACTCCAGAACCAGATGATGCAGGAGAAGACCCAAGTGAGGAACCCTTTCCAGGGACAGTGGGAGAATCAGCAGAGTTGGATGACATCACCACTATTACTGCCAAACTCAGCCAACTCCATCTAAACAACCCATTGCTCAAAAACTCTTCCATAGAAGCTCCTTTGAGCACAAGCTCAAATCCATCTCCAAAACAGACCCTAGCAAAATCATACCATCCTGCAGAGATCATTGGAGGTGTTCACAGAAGCAGCTGTGCTCAAAAGCCAGCAAATAAAAATCAGGACTACTTCTGGACATTGGAAAAGGAAGCACACCGAAAACAACTGGAAGTGAAACCAGAACTAGAGCTAGAACCAGAAGAGAAGGCAAAAGAGGTTGAGGTTGAAAACATACTCTCAACTCCCAAAATGGATGCTGAAGAAGTCTCAGATATCCCAGAACTGCCTAGAGCCTTTTATAGTGTTCAGGATGACTTACAGGAACAGATCTTTGCTGGAATAGCCCATGGACCTTCTGGGAAGAAATTGCCTAACTCCATCAAAGAGGCCTATGCATGACCAGATGCTGACTTGTAGAAGTCAGCTGTTAAGGAGGAATTACTCAACTTCAATGCAAATCATGTCTATGAAACAGTTCCATTACCAAAAGGTCTCAAACCAATCACTTCCAAACCGGTATTCTAAATCAAGTATGATGAGAACGGAAAGGTGGAACACTATAAAGTTCAGATTGTGGCACGAGGATTCATACAAAAGGAAGGGATAGACTATCTAGAAGTCTTTGCTCCAGTAGCAAACCTTGATTCTGTCTGAACCATTATTGCCCTTATAGCCAAGCACAATCTGGAACTCAACCAGATGGATGTCTCTACAGCATATCTAAATGGTGAACTTGAGGAAGAATTATACCTCCTACCTCTGGAAGGTGTTCCAATCTAACCTGGGTATTGCTAGAAACTCCAAAGGTTGCTCTATCGTTTAAAGCAGGCTGGCTGAACATGGAACAAGACTTTGGACAAGAAGCTTGGAGAACTTGGATTCATAAACCTGGATGCGGAAACATGTCTGTATGTTTTTTGCAAAGAGGGCCTAGTATGCTTCCTTGTTGTCTACATTGACGACCTCCTACTTGCCACCAGTTCCCAGTCATTTATGAACTTGGTAAAGGAAATTCTATTGGCTGCCTTTAAAATGTAGGACCTTGGAGAGGCAAAATTCATCTTAGGGTTGGAGATTCAACATGATCAAAAACTCAAAACCATATCCCTAACACAATCCCAGTATGCAAAAACTGTTCTTCAAAGGACTGGGATGATGGATTCTAGTCCTGTGTGGACACCAATGGTTCACAGTCTCTCCCTTTCTGCCACTGATCCAGTGGATGATACCAAAGTCACAGAAATGACAATAAATGGGAAAAGAGTTTCCTATCTCACCGTTATTGGTTTCCTAATGTACCTTATGCTTGAAACCCACCCAGATTTGGCCTATGCTGTCAGAACACTTGGTTATTTCAGCTCAGCACCAAAACAATGCCATTGGGAAGCTGCAAAGTGAGTCCTCTGCTATGTATATGCAACCCCAGACATGGAACTTCAGTATGATGGAAATGAAGTCACCATGGATATGGACTTCCATGGCTATTCTAATGCTGGATGGTCACAAAATCCAAATAATTCCCAGTCCGTCTCTGGACTTCTCTTCCTCAGCAACTAAGGAACAATCTCTTGGTCAAGCAAACTACAAAGTATGGTTGCTTTATCCACCACAGAGTTAAAATACATTGGACTCACAATGATGCCCAACACCTTGCCTAGCTTAGGACATTCTTCAAGGAGATTGGGCATCCATAGACCAGACCTACCACTCTCCATTGTGACAACCAGGCAGCAATCATACTCTCACAAGACCTGCAGTTCTGTGCCTGGACCAAACACATCCAAAGAAAATACCACTTGTTTGGGATGACCTTGTGGGCAAAGAAGAAGCAGTCATCTGATATGTTCTGACTGGAGACATGGTTGCAAACATCCTCACAAAGCCACTCACATGGGAACAACATTGGAAATTTGTGCATGCAATGAGACTATGATTGCACTTGAGTGGAAGTGTCAAAGTGTAACTCCATGCAGTTCTGATGCTTCCAACATTTCCGGAATTCCCATGCAGCCACTTCTGAAATTTCCAAAGCATCCTTGCTCTAGGAAGACCGGAGACATTGGGTCTTTGATATGTCCTTACATAGCATTTCTGAACATTCTGGAGTTTTACATGATCTCAACTCTGCCCATATTTTTACCCTTACATTACCTTCTTCTCACCTCATTCATGTTTCACACCAGTGGGCAGTAACTAAGGTGAGACTACAGTTGTTCTCTTCATTGTAACTTTAGCTAATGTACTGTAGTGGGCACACTTGCCCTTACTATAGGTAAATACAGTTGTGTTTCACACCAGTGGGCAGTGACTGAGTGGGCATACTTGCGCTTACTATAGTTTGACAGCTCATCAGACCTATTCTGCTGAGGGTGGTTGCACACAGTAAGCTGGTGCTGTATACCACACTGGGTGGTGAACTCAAGCATTGCATTGCTCATATACTCCCCTTCTTTGTTATCCTTGAGGATCTTGAGTTTGCACTCTATCTGAGTCTCTGCATACATCTTGAACTGCCTGAATGCACCAAAAACATTGGATTTGGCTCAAATAAGCAGAACAAAGCAATATCTGGAGTAATCATTGATGAATGTGACCCAATAGCAATAGCCAGAGAATGTCCTGTAGGGTACTTCATGTATGTCACAATGCACGAGCTCAAAAGGATGAAAAGCACACCACTCAGGCAGAAAAGGGGTTTGTATGCATCTTGCCAGTCAGGTATGGCTCACAGATCAGATCAGTTGATCTCTTGACATCCAGCTTGATCCCACTCACAAGATGGTGCTCATGAAGGGCCTTGACACTAGTAATATGATGGTGAGCAAGCCTGTGATGCCAGAGGGACAAATCTAGGGGTAGAGTTGTTGCTAGGCATACAGAATTCACCACGGACTTAGTAGAACTGTCCAAGAACACAGCATTGTTATCAGTAATAGTGGCGTGGAAGAGCAGAGGCCCAGGAGGGTGAGCAAAGACCATATGAGTGGATTGATATAGGCATGTGCTTAGAGGTATAATTGCTTAGCCAATGGTGATGGAGTGTCATATGAGAAGTGACACCTAATTGTACATTCCAAACAGAATCAGCATCGAGGTGAGAGAATGAAAGGAGGGCACTGCAATGAAGACTTGCATTTCCTGCATGCTCAACAATGTTCTAAGCATTCTAGGAGGCAGAGTGGGTGATGGCAGGAGCATGAGTAGAAGCTGGAGTGGAAGTGGAGGCAGTGGAGGCATTAAGGGTCACATTTGAGGTATTGGCCTGGTTTCCCTTCTTCTCCTTGCACTTCAAGGCCTTGTAGTTCTCTTTGGTGCACTAGAGAGCAAAGCACATGCAGATATAATGGCCAGGCTTGTCACAGAAGGTGCAGGGGCCAGTCAAGCCATAATGGCAGGTTCCAGCAGCAAGGACAGCATCAGAAGAGGAGGAATGGGGCCCAGAGCCATCAGGGCAAGGGTGACAATTGATTTTCTCAGTATGGAATGCAGCTTTGACCTTATCCTTGTCAAGATCTGTGAGGAGTGCAAGAAAGGAGGTGAAATGGGACTAATCAGGCCCAAGAGCATGAATTATGGCCATATAGGTTAATTCATCATTGAGTTTGGTGAGATCAAAGCCAGATAAGCACAGTTCCTTGATATTGGCCATCTCCTGCTCAACCCATACAATCAGGGCAGTAAGAGACTCTTCAGGGCATTTCCTGATCCCAAAGAACTCATCATAGACCACAAAACAAGTACCAGCCTTCTGTTGGACAAAGAGCTTCTTGAAAGTGGTCCAGGCCTCAACTGGGTCATCCTGGTGCTCCCTGATGTGGACCTTCTGCTCAAAAATAATGTTGAGCATGAGCTCACCCACAGCCTTGTCCTGCTTCACATCCTAGGCCTCTTGCTCTGCTCTAGCTGTAGCAGGACAAGCTTCCTTGCCATCTACCAATCTCCAAAGGCCTTTAGAGCAAAGGAGGGCCTTTATCTCATTGCTCCAGGTGGTATAATTGGTGCCATTGAGGGGCTGAATGCAATGGGAATAGGGTTGCCTCAGAGGACATGTTTAGGGGCTTCACTTGAGCTGCTTATAGCTGGGGTTTAGGAGCTCTTCTTGATAGGAGACTGATGAGTAATAGGAGAGTGATGAATAATAGGGGACTGAGATGAATAATAGGAGGTAGGAGGAGGCTGAGGGGTGCCATGTTGTGAAGGTAGTGCTGTAGAGGGCAAAGGACAATGATGGGCAATGAATGGGGTGGTCCAGAGACACTTTGGACAGCAGAGGATGCGATGGTATGATGAGGAGATAAGAAACCCAAGAGGTATTAAGCAATAATAGGTTCAAAGTGGACTGAAGCACACTAGGAGACCCAGAAGCTTTCTAATGATGATAATGACTCTCTGCCAGGATAGATCAAGCAATAAGATGATCCAGAGATAGATTTGAGATGAAGAATAGATTGGTAAAGAAAATGAGGCATAGATATAAGCTGATGTTGATAGATAAGGGCTAGAGTGCAGAGCTTATAATCTGTTGGGAGCTGAGGATTGAGGAAGCAAACTAGCCACTTGTTGGATCAACTCAAGGGGCTTCTGGGAGCTAAGACTGATGTCTACAGTGAGTAACCAAGGAGGGAACCACAGTGGACAACAGGCTCTATGTGCACTACAAGTGAATACTAGTAAACAGATTAGCCACAATGCTAAATAAGTGTAAGGCAGGAGCTCTGCAACTGCACAGAGCGATGAACAACTTAGAATGAGCTGGGGAAAGTTGGGTAAAGGCTTAATGAAGATGGGGAATTGAATGGTGACAACTAGGAAGCAAAATGAGAAGCAGTAAGCCATCAATGAACAATATGAGTGCAACATCACCAAATCTAACACTTTTCTTATCATACTGCTTTTGGACTTACTCATCATACCCATTATGATATAGCACAGCCCTTTGGGCAAGTCCTGGACCCATGGAAATTTGGTAAATTTTCATTTGTACATTTATACAGTATGATACAGCATCAATTCAAAATCACAAACATGTTGAAGCTCTCATCAATGACAACTCAGATGACATTCATCAATTCCATCAATGCTATTG
Source organism: Tubosaeta brunneosetosa (assembly GCA_038094275.1). Taxonomy (NCBI): domain Eukaryota; kingdom Fungi; phylum Basidiomycota; class Agaricomycetes; order Boletales; family Boletaceae; genus Tubosaeta; species Tubosaeta brunneosetosa. Next base: position 6,724 of record JBBPTV010000188.1, on the reverse strand, counting down.
CATGGTGATGTTCTTTTCCCTTATTGCTCATGACCAAAATCTTGGGAGGAAGTTCAGACTCAACTGTCTCAATGACATCTCCCATATCTCCTAAGATTATACTGGGGGGGAAGTAGTTTTTCACCATAAGGTTTTGAGACATGGTTCATACCTGCTGATGATAGGGGCCACAACAGAAATGTGGCTGTCTCTGATTTCAGAGATTTTGCCTGCTTCTCCAAAGACTGATGCAAAGTATGGTTTGGAGAGGTGGGTTAGGTTGTATACAGTAGCAAAGTAATGATGTATGGCAATATGGATGGGGATGCCTTGAGTGTTTTGAGTTTCGAAACAGTGTATGACATCTGTGGTAAGGGCATACACTTTTCCTTTCCTGTGTTGATATGAAACATCTTCTAGAAGCTCACACACAATAGTTCCAGGCATGGCAGTGCAAAGCAGAACAGCTTTTCCATACAATGTGGGAGTGAAAAACACTATAGTGTTGGAAATGGTCATGGTCAATGTCCGAGTTAGAAAAGGGGGATGGATGAAACACTGGCTAAGAGTGATTGTGTTATCCACTTCTCTCTATTTTGGTTTTTCATTGCTTGAGGAGGATTTCATGGTTGAGCATGCAAACCCATTACTATTACCTCAAGTTACACCACAAACTTTGAATTTTTGAATCAAGTTTTACTCAATAACTGTCAACGATTAGAGGGTCTGTGGCCTATGTCAGTCTTCCATCACAACTTTGTTCTGCAATAACCCATCCTACATAACCAGCCTCTACTGCACACATCTTCACTCCCCCTTGAACAGCCTGATCTGCTGATAAGCATGCCATCATGCAGCCTTTATTCATGTTCCTCCTGTGGGACAGTGGGCATTCTAGTGTAGAGCTGCAGATGTGTCCATAACCTTTTTCACTGAGTGTTATGAGCCAGTTTTCTCATGCAGATTTTAGGTCAACACCTTGTTATAGCCATTTGAAGTATGCATTGAGTGTGCTTCTATTAATGTGGTCATTAGAAAAAACATATGGGTTGAGAAAACCTTGACCATTGGAGGTCAGTGTAGGGTACACAGACCAAATTGTCTCTGCAGAAATGTAGTTCATAAGAATGAATGAGTGGAATTGCAGGATTGGTGACATGGGAGATGATGTGCAGGATATGATGACTTCGATCTGACAGCCCATGTGGGTGTGTTTCATTAGGATGATAGTCTGCATGAGGTCATTAGAATATGGTTTGTCTTTGATTCCAGTTTTTGTGTTTGTGCTAAATCCCTGATGCTGAAGTTCAAGACACATGAAGGTTTCCCCCTTTATGTTCATGTAAAGGTCTAAGTTGAGAGGGCTCCAACCAGCTGTTCCATTCTGGAAGATGAAAAGGTATGCAAAAGAGCCAGATATGATGGTTCTGGTTGAATGCATGCATTCTAGTAGTGCCTCTGGTGTGATGCAGAATCTTTTAAGCTTTTTAAGAAGATGTTGATGCATGAAGGCACATATTTCTTCATTGTATTCCCTAGAGAGCTGTGCAATTTTGAGTAGGTCAATGCATGGAAGTTGTTCAGAAATCTTTTCTCAAACTTCTGAGATGTGTAGTCTGAAAAGCACATTTCTGGATGACCACATACTGGCATGAGTGATAGTAGCAATGATAGAAGACTGCTCATGTTTATACATCAGTTTGTTACACTTTGCATGCCTCCTATCTATTGTTGTTCCTGTGCTGTTTCCTGTCATACACTATATTTTGTCTGACATTGTTGCACTTTATAGTATGATCACTTTTCACAGTTGGCATGTTCATGTCAATGTTGGGCTGCTGCAAGATTGGCCCTCTCACAAAAAAGGACTATGTGATGCATTTTTTGATGATCATGACACTGATCTTGCATGGCTCCACCCCATCCACACTGATGTTCAGTCCCTTGTTCTGCTTGCTGATTCCTTATTACTATCAGGCATGGTCAGAATGCTCCCCATTCCTTTTCTTGCTATCAAATATTTAACAGTAGACAATACATTCATGTCAATTAACAAGGCAGATGTTTCTGCTATAGATGCTATTGTTGAAATGTAAGTTGCATCTATTTCCTCACTTGGACCAGCCAATGTATTCATTATAACTGAATTTGCATAGATATCTTACAGAGAAAATGCATGTGAATGCTCCTGTTGGTCAAGTGTTACCACCCATCCAATTCTCAGCATTTTTCATCTAAATGTCTCCTCCCTCTGGGTTGAGGGTGTGCTACATCACACAAGAGCAATACACTAATTTTGACATGCTCAATATCAAGGACTTTTTCCCATTCATTATGGAAGCCCCAAATCGGTTGGGGATGCAGAAGACAAAAGTATTAATTCATGATGTTCCTCACCAGATCTTATCTATTTTTGATTCTTCACTCACAATCAATGCCAATGCCCAGAAGATCCTGTATATTTTGATGGATATGGATTACATGTTGTGTAATTTGACAGTGGATCACACAATCTTAATCACCTGGATGATGCATGGGCACATGGTTGAGCACAATCTCATGACTGGGAAAGTTCTAAAATTTTATGTAGGGTTCTTTGATGTGGTGTAGTTTGTGTATTTGTGTAATTACTGTCATTTGTTAATATATGGCTATATTGATTCTCAATGCGACAATCAGTCGTCATTTGTATTACAGTATATTGCAGAAGTGATGATTAAGACACTACTAAATGTTGTCTTATAAACACAATTCACCAAGTTCTTCACCAGTCTTGTTTGTCATCTTATCCACAATTTGTAACACATTGTGTGAGAGATGAATGCTCTGGAATTTGAGGTGAGCATGGCATATGGTCCACTTGCCTGGTGCATCTCCACTATGATAGCATGTGCATTTGACCTCCAAGAGTACCAAGTCATTTATATTTAGTTCTGTTGCCAGCATGGTGTTCATTTCCTTCTTGTTTTTGAGTGCAATTCACACATGGTATACTGCATGGAATAATGTCTTAGAAAGGCTATTAGTTAACTAGTTGTGCAAGTCAGTGAATCCATACAGTTACTCCTTGATTATTGTCTTTCTGCCAGTGTATGGCATGTATGATGGAAGTCAATGTCCATATGTGCTAAAGGGTTGGGTAAGCAAGGTTGCTTAATAGTGAAATTTTGATGGTATGTACGTAGATTTGGTTGAGAGAGCTTCAACAGCAGTTTGTTGATGAAACTACTGTGCTTGTCAGATAGGGGAACAACTGTGATGGATGCTCTAGCATCTGGCTGCCCATCATTCATAAAACATCTTGATAAGACATGTCCCGCTATACATATGATCACAGATTCATTGGTATGTGGGTTGCAAAGTACATTGCTTTTGTTGCCCACAGGTGTGTAGGAACCCCATCTGATATTCATGGGCAACTTTGGAATAGAATATATGCCTGCTTTTTCATTAGCGTAGTTGGTGATACTTTCAAGACAACTAATCACTGTATGGTCTATTAGCTGGTGACACACATAGGTAGACACTTTACTGTTTAAACACATCATCATAATGTTGAATGTACTTGGAATCTAACATGGGGAGCACAGGGATAACTGGAGCTGGTTCAGTGTGTGTCCAGGCACTATCATAGAGCTGGTGGTACAAGGTGATGTTTCAGCTGTTTGAGGCATTGCAGAAGATGCTAGCATGATTTGTTGTGTTTGGTTCTCTGCTGAACTCGCTGTAGACAAGGACATGCTTTTGACACTGTCATTTGTGTTTGCATATGTTTCTAGGACAGTATCCCACCCCTCTGTCATTCTACTGTAGCAAACAGTCATCAACCATAATGTTGGTAGATAGTTAAACAAACCTTTTCTTCTTTTTATTGCCGTTCACTTTCATGTCAGCATTCTGTTTTGTCATGACAGTTTTTCCACTTGCTGGTCTGGTTAGCGACAAGGAGTTAGATAAGAAAGGAGGGTTTTAGTGTGGCTCAGCAATCACAGTTTGAAAACAAAGGGGCTCCTTGTTACATTTGTTTTAAGAGGCCTTTTAGGCTATTGTTTGCATCAGTTACTCTACATTCTCTGTCTGGCACTTTGTATTCATTATGCCTTTTGAACTTGCAGATGGCATCCTCTTTTATTCCATGGATATTTTTGGAAAGGTCACAATCCAACAGCCACTCAAAGCTGGCACATTATATTGTTGTTTATTGGAACCCTTAATGCATAGTGGTGGTGACAGTGGGCAAAACAGTTTCTGTCTATTTACTGGTGATGTTGTCACCATCATCAATGATTTGGTTGTTGATGAAGAAACTAGTGACTTTGATGATGAGGTTACTATCACTAGAATCTTTCATAACAACTCTGTTGTTTATGATACATGGGATCTCATCAAGCCTTTTGTGGTGACCCTGCATTACCTTTCAGACAAGGGAAAACATTTTATTGTGTACAAGGCAGATATTTCAAATATTTGAGAAGTCATTAGCAAGTATGTGTGCTGTTGTATCCCCTTCTGTTTAAATATAGCCATCACTAATGTGTTTGTCTATAGCAAAATAGATGACGAGGTGTATGAACTTTATCAGATTATTATGCAAGGACTATTGAAGGAACATTTTCTAGAATGGTATATGGGGTGGTTTCATTGCAGATTGAGTGTGATTAAAAAGCATGTTGAGCATTGGGAATGATGAGTTGCATCTAATTACTATCTGTCACAACTTTATTCTGTATTGCTCGGCAGTTTATGAATGCATTCAATAACATGGTTATGTATTTTTGCAAGCATATAATGAATTATGTTCTCAATGCAGAACTAGTAGCAGAAATCTCTTCACATCTCTGTATTTTGCACAATCCACACTCTTGTTCTGCTTCCCTCATTCACTTTCTGTCATTTGTTTGAACATGTCAGACATTTGTACAATCTACATCAATATTTTAACTGACCTTTGTGTCTTTTCCTGCATTTTCAGTTGGTTTTAGCAAGTTCAGCTTCAGCTTGAAATCACCTCTGGACAATTGTAGATGGTGGATCATAGATAGGTTGTTCTCTGCCATTAATGCATATATTACTGGTTGTGGGGACAACTTCCATCATTTGTCTATCTGAGCAAGCCAGTGGTGTTCATCAACTACACCAAAAGTGGTTGATTCATTGTGCTTATTGTCTCACTGACCATGTTGTGTTAGTATAAATGAAGTTACCCACTTTTATGAGATGCAGACCTTGACAAATGCTTGTTGCTCTAGTAATAATTTGTGTGCAAAGTGGTTCTGAAGTGAAGAACAAGTGTAGCAAGCAGCAAAGACAGCTAATGCATCTACGCCTTTTATCTGTTCTCGCCATGTGCTAGATTTCATTCTGTCACTAGTCAAACATAGAGATTACATGGTACATGGTACACTTTTAGGATCTTTATAAGTTCAATTGCACAGTTCAATACCAAGGGGAGGGCCAATTATAATGGACAACTGACCTGTTATAATTTCTAAATGGTTTCAGTTGTGCATCATCTATGAATCCTTGGAGTTTGACTGTCACAGAGCAAAAGTTGGTATTGTCTGTGTTTTCAGGCATGTATACAAGTGTCTTATTATGGTGCTTGTCAGGAGAGGATGGGTCTTCTACAATTGTGACTTGAGTAAGTAGCTCCTTTTCATTGGAACTTATGTTTGAATAGACAGGACATTTGTCAGTGAGGTGGAAGTTTTAAATGTGTTCAACCAGTGATGGTTCCCATGCCTTGTAAACTGGGTTTCCTGTGGCATCATTTAGCATAGACATTTGAAGAGAGATAGAAAGGATACTGACTGTGTCCCCAAAAGACAGCAGCAAAATTACATCAGCAGTTGATTGTAGTCTGTTTTGACTCTTTCATTGATCCACTGAATACATTCCAACTCATCATGCAAGTCTTGTGGCAACCAACTGGCGATCTGTGATACAGAGAAATTGCATATTATCCCTAATCTTGAGATGCACTGTGCATATAAGAGCATGACATAGATGTTCTGGATGGACTTGCAACTTTTTAGATCAATGATTGCCTTGTTCATAGACAATCCTTGAACTTTATAGTTAGTGAATGCCCATGCCGATAGTATGGGCAGCTAACTTCTTGTAACATTCACAGCAGCATGTTGACCTTGTTGATATCTGAAGTAAGTTGTAGCAGGAAATATTGGCACAATCAATGGTCTGAAGTTTGGCACATTCAATTTACTTGTTGGGAGCTCAACGTATGCACACACAGCTTCTCACCATGCTAACATCTCTCCATTTATATTCTCCTTGACAGTGTTACGTTTTCTTTCCTCGCCTTCTCTTTTTGGACATTCGTGTACACGGACACATCTCTTTTCCCTGATGACTCACCCATCCGATCCCATCGCACTTATTCGTCACCAGGCTTACTCCTTCATGACTCACCCGTCCGTCTCTTTCGCATGATATGACTCATTCGTCTTACGACGTATGACTCGCTCTATGTTTACCTTTGTTTGTTCCACTTAGTATATAAACCTTCGAGTACAGACCCTGTACCCTAAGTTAGACCTCCTCAATCTTGACCTTGAACTTCCATCGTCCCCCCTTGTGCTCTTTTCAGAGAACTTGCACCTTTCTCTAAACGAGAGGTGCTCCTCGAACCCTTGACCCCCTTGATCCCACTGCAGTGAAAGGCAGTGTTCTCGTCGCAGAGACAAGCGACTACCTTGAACCCTTGACCCTTGAGGCTACGCTCGAC
>JBBPTV010000187.1:0-36128 GCA_038094275.1 Tubosaeta brunneosetosa | reverse complement strand
AAGAGCCCACAAAAAACCCAAGAAACATGAAAACCAGCAGTATAAGAGAAAGAAAAGTAGGGATTCATGAACGAGGTATGCGCTACTGCCAAGGCAACGCATCCCGTACAAGATAAATAAAACTCAGGAAAATTGAGCAGGAGGATACCGCAAGGGCAAGGGCTCCTATCCAAGCCCTCCGTGCTATGTCAATATCGCTCCGGTCTGGAGTGATAACAGTGAATGCAGAAGCACCCCACGAAAACACGCTCGAATCACAAAAGCAATTCGTATACACCCCAGCATATTGGAAGACCGAGTTGGCGATGGTGCCAATCGCGTTAACGATAGCGAGAAATTTACCTATCCATCGTAGCCAGTCCACGACGTGCAACATTATCTGCCCACAGATCCGTCTCGAATGACGGTGGGTTTTGGTGTTGGAGAGACAGATGCTCGTGCCAGACCTGGCGTCTGGCTGAAGGTTTTCTCGTTCCTCACGATCATTCAGAGTAGGAATTTCGGCCAATGACATAGCCGAAGTGCGATGCCCTGGAGAGACCCTAAAACCACTGTCTGTCGGACTGGCTATGGGGTCGCAGCGTGGGGGTATAGAAGGTGTGCTAGGAGGCGTGCGCTGACCATCTCTTTCCAAGTCCGAAAGGGTAGGTAGGCCGTGGAGGAGATGGTGTGCGTAATACCCAAGAGCACTGGACAAAACGAGTAGTATCCATACCGCCGTAGATAACGCGCCATACATCAAGTATGCGAGAGAACGGCAGCCAATTCCCTACGCAGTGATACCTTGAGTCAGATGATATTCATCTCGCCACACTTTGCTACTTACAACGGTGGGGGAAAAGTAAACCACAAGAATAGCTGCGCCCGTAGTTCCCCATTGCAGCTGCAAGGACATCAACGATGCCACGATCATATTGGAGAACAAGCCACGAGGCCAAAGAATACGAGTTTCAGTACGATTGTGACCAACAGGCTGGCAATACTGAACAATTTGGTCGATAGTCCCCAATCGGCTCTGTCGAGGAATAACATTGCGCATATCTTCAGGAATGCGGCTGCCATCTACGCCAACGCGATCCCTCGATTTTCTCCGCCAGGCTGCTTGATAGAAAAGGGATGCCATGTAGACGTTGCGGTACCATGAAAAGATTCTTGAATAGTTGAATACTGGGGGAATTCGTAACTCATCAGGAGAGGTAATATCTCTGCCGTACAGCCAATCTGGATCTGGGCTGGGGAAAATGTCCAAACCAAAGTCGGGGGTAGGTGCAGTGGCCTTGCGGTACGTGCTGTGCACGCGCCTGTGGTCGCATTGAGGGGAGAGAACCAGCCAACCCACGACAATTGGGAACAACCAAAGCCATCCTGAGCCAGTCCCCAGTCCGCTAGACTGGATATTGTTTGGGACGTTGTAGATGGAATCGGCCACGGTGAGCAGATAGGCAATGACCACCCAGGCAATTGAAGTTGCAGACGCGATCGACCACCTGTGTACGTAATCGAGTTCCTCTGCAAGCGTATTCCACCAGTTGTCGTTGTCTGGGTGAACGACAAGGTGCTCAAATCCTGAAGATTCCCCCGGACGAATGCGTAATGGGACCTGTTGAAGGCTGCTCAATACCCGCACTACCGACTGACGAACCGCAGCGTTAGGATAGTCTATCCCTGCAAACAGCTGGTCGTTGACCCAACGCGTATTGAGAAGGGTCATGTAAAGAGAGTACCCTGCGAGGGCAGGTGATCCGAGTGTCAATATTGCAGACATGAGGTTGTCCGTTCTCCGTAGAGCACCGAAGGGAAGCTGGGAGACCAAGGCAAGGAAGGGCAGGAGCCAAGCGGCATATTGCTCTGCGAAGGAAGTCCAGGTAAACTGTTCCAGGCCAGTCCCGCAATAAGTAGTACATCCTGTGTATGAAAGTGCAGTCGCCGCGTCAGCGGAGGTAACTTTATGGCCTTGACTTGTACGAAGAATGGAAAGAGCAGTTGTGTTTGAGATGTCCCAGGTGCAATTACCCGAGCTGTTGGCGCAGTTTATGACTTCGGCGAAACATTGCGAATGATTAATCGCGGCCGAGGCAATGGGATATAATGCAAGAGAGAGCAACAGTATGACGCCTCGAAGCGTCGATCAGCTAGACATAGCCTTGGAGGAGAAAACAATACCTTTCCGAATGTATACTGACATGTAGGCGAGGGCTGAGAGCGCAGTCTGACAGTCTCCTCATTTTATGGGGGACAAGACTTCCGCGGCATTGCCCCCAACAAGCGGTGACAATGTATTCTTCAAGCTCGCACAGCCCACCAAATCGGAGGCGTGGCCAGATGAAAATTTCAAGAGACGCCCGGGGGTTGTTTGCTAGGTCGCATCATTGATATCCGCCAACTTCCAAGGATACCGAGTCAAAGGGCAGAAAGTCGAATTGGATAGTCCAGACGGCCCAGTTATTGAGAAGGTAAAAGTAATGTCTAGGGAGTCGGTGAGGGCCAGCACCTCCAGTGACCACTGTTGCGCGCTTGGGCAATCAGAGTTCGTACTCCGATCAGCTTCCTCGTGATGTCATTTCCGGTTATTGCTCAGGGCCGATCAGGCATACAACTTCGACCAGAGGCCATAGCCCACACCGTAGGCAATTCAGGTATCGCCACACAACCAAAACGCATGTTACAGCAACCTCGACTTTCGGTTTCTTCCGTGTGAGCGTGCCGTGGCGGACTGAGGCGATGTTCTGCGTCGTGACCCGAATAGCTCACGGTCTTCAAGCAACTGCCCCAGAGTCCATGCCCCGTCGAGGGGAATCTCTGAGTGCATGTTAGGTATCTGGTACGTGTGTACTCAAAATAAGACAGTCCCACAAGCGATAGAACGCGTACTCAAGAAGCTTGCGGCGAAAACCGTCAGAGTTCATTTGGACTGATTACAAGACTCGGGGACCACGTTCTCCATCATTCATTTCGGCTTATTTCACTGCTTCCAAAGAACCGCATTCCCTTGGCTGTCTAGGCCGACTCGTTAACTGATCTGACAATGGCAGAGTCACTTCCCGAGGGTGGCACATTCGCAAGGCGCCCAAACCCTCTTGCTGCCTCGAGGCACTCCCAACTATTTCCACGCACATGTAATGAGGCACCGTAACAAAGTATACCATCGGACATTAGACTCGCGGAAGCTCTTAATTTGAGGAGGATGTCAAAGTGCTCTGATGATTCCATCAGGATTAATGAAGATAATCCTGATGTCTACAATCATTGAGGACGAGGTGCGTTGGTCCCCAAGTTTGACAGAGCCATCGAGTTTGAGAATGCTTTCTTTGACGCTGATCCAAATTTCTAGCTTCTCCCCCAACCCACTATCCCTTGTTAACAAAGCGCTGTGTTGTGAAGCTCTTATCTTAGATCATGCGAGCCTACGGTTAAGACGCTGGCCCAACTCACTCTGCAAAGGAACGAGATCAAAATTGCGACTAAATGCTTGACTACGAAGGAACGACTCCTTGCAATCGGCGGCGACTTCAGCAGTCAGGAGAACGTGAAGATAGACGGTGATGCGACACATGATTATTGTTACAAGCGACCTTGTACAAGCAAATCAGACTTTGAAAGTTACGGCTCTACGTAAATGCCTAGTTAAATACAAATACAGGAGACGTGCATAGCGGACCTCAACGAAGGACACGGGACTGCAGGCCAGGAGTACATGTCAAACGTAAAACGACCCCGTCTTCTTGTCATTTGCCAATGCTATCGCGAATTCTGTTTGACTTGTCGGCCATCAGAACAAACGTATGCAAAAGAGAGACACAGGATAATTGGAAACAGGGACGCCCTTTGACACTGGAGAGAGAGCCGATTGTCTTCGATAAACAACCCTCCTCCACTACCGCGGGAGCCAAAGAGAAAGAAAAAACTATAGGTCCAGCTAATAGGGATAGAAAAACCCACGAATAAAAATAAATGAAAAATGATGATGGATGGGATGTGTCGCTGGAGAGGTTCGACGTCGTAGCTCTGGAGTGCATGGGCGCTACTGAGGCAACGTGTCCCGTAGCAGATAAATAGAACCTACAAAACACGCGCAGCTGGATAACGCAAGAGCAAGCCCTCCTATCCAAGCCCTCCTTGCTAGTTCAATGTCGCTCGAGCTTGCAATAAGAACGTCGAATGCAGAAGCGCCCCACGTAAACACGCTCGAATCGCAATAACAATTCGAATACACCCCAGCGTATTGGAAGACCGAGTTGGCGATGGTACCAATCGCGTTGACGATGGCGAGCGATTTGCCTATCCATCGTAGGCAGATCGCGACCTGCAACATTATCTGCCCACGGATCCGTCTCGTGTGAAAGCGGCGTGTGTCGGTCGTGGAACCGCAACTTGCATCCGATTTGGAGTCAGATTGAACGTTCTCTTGCTCCACGAGACCGTGTGGAGCATGTATTTCGAGCATCGGTATAGCCAAAGTGCTGTGTACCGGTGAAACGTCAGGACCACCTCTAGTCGAACTCGAACTGGCCGTGGAGTTGCATTTAGACAGCTTGGAAGGAGCGCCTGGAGGCGTGTGTTGAGCATCCCATTCCAAGTCAATCACAGGATAGTCGTGAAGAAGATGATGTGCGTAATACCCGAGCACGCTGGACAAGACGAGGAGCATCCACACTGCTGTGGATAGCGCACCGTACATCACGTGCGCAAGAGAACGGCATCCGAGTCCCTAAGCAGTGAGGTCTTGGGTCAGATGGTGATCATTTTGCAACCCTGGTACTTACGATGGTGGGGGAAAAATATTCTATGATCAAAGCCGCGCCAGTCGTTCCCCATTGCAACTGCAATGCCATCAATGACGCCACAATCATATTGAAGAACAAGCCACGTGGCCAAAGGACACGAGTTCCAGTATAACCAGGCCTGCAATACTGCAGTATCTGGTTGGGAGTCCCCAAGCGATTCCTTCGAGGGACATCGTCGCGCACGTTTTCATGAATGCAGCCGCCGTCTACGCCAACACGTTTGTTCGATTTTTCCAAAGCTGCTCGGTAGAATAGCGACGTGAGGTAGACGTTATGGTACCATGAAAATATTCTTGCGTAGTTGAATACCGGAGGAATTCGTAATTCGTCTGGGGAAGTGATCCCACTGCCGTTTGGCCAATCCGGATCTGGGCTGGGGATGATGGTCAAACCAAAGTTGGAGGTGATGGGGGTGTGTGCTGTGATCGGGTTACTAGAATCCGGTACAAACACCTCTCTGTTCGCCTTGTGGTATGCATCGTGCACACGTTTGGAGTCACATTTAGGGGATAGAACTAGCCAACCCACGACAACCGGGAGCAACCAAAGCCATCCCGATCCAGCTCCCTGTCCGCTAGTCTCGAGATTTTCCGCGACATTGTTAAGGGAATCGGCTACGGTGAGCAGATAGGCGATGACCACCCAAGTGATTGATGTTGCAGACGCGATTGACCATTTGTTCGAGAAATCGAGCTCTGCTGCAAGTGTGTTCCACCAGTTGTCATTGTCTGGGTGGACGACGAGGGACTCGAATCGCGCAGACTCTCCAGGGTGAATGCGTAATGGGACTTGCTGGAGACTGCTCAAAACCCGCACCACAGACCGACGGACCGCAGTACTTGGATAGTCAACCCCGGCAAACAGCTGGTCGTTGACCCAACGAGTATTGAGGAGTGTCATGTATAGCGAGTAACCAGCGAGGGCAGGTGATCCAAGTGTCAAGATAGCGGACATGAGGTTGTCCGTCCTCCGTGGGGCACCAAAAGGGAGCTGGGAGACCAAAGCAAGGTAGGGTAGGAGCCAGGCAGCATATTCCTGGGCGAAAGAGGTCCAGCTAAACTCCTCTAGCCCGGTCCCACAATAAGTAATGCACCCTGCGTATGAAAGTGCATTAGCCGCATCCGTAGAGGTAACACTGTCGCCACGGCTTGTGCGGAGAACGGAAAGGGCGGTCGTATTCGAGATGTTCCAAATGCAACTATTTGAACTGTTGGCGCAGCTGATGACATCAACCAGACACTGGGAGAGGGACATTCCAGAAGCGGAAGCGGAGACAGGGAATGATGCAAGAAGGAAGATGATGCCTCAAAGTATTGATCAGCTAGACATAGACTCCTAAGAAATAAAATACCTTTCCAGCCGTACATTAGGGCAGCGGAGGGGTACAATGTCGAGCGGCAGCCCCAGCTTAAATTGTTTGGAAGATACCCCGCGGTATCGCCCTCAGCCAGGGGTGGCGATGCAATTAATATAGCGATCGCATAGCCCATCAAAGAAGCAAGACCAGGGCCAAAATTCGCAAGTGACGCCGATGGCACTTGTCAACCATGCTGCATCGTCGAGACTCCACCAGCCAAGGGCAAGTCAAAGGACAAGAAGCGAAAGAAAAAATGACACGGACGGACCCAGGATCGAAGAGGCCAAAAAAAGGTCCAGGATATTGGCAGCAGCGCGTACGTCCCACGACTCCCTTGCTGTAGAAAAAGCAGTGTTTGTTTCCTAGTGCAGTTAGGTTAGGTTCAGTGGGGAGATACATAGCTGCCATGCTGTTTGAGGTACACACTTTTTCCCCCTGACTGTGAGCAGCGGACCTGGATATCAATTAAATCTTGCCGAACAACCAACGTTTCAATGAACCCCGAACGGCCGCCGCAACACGTGACCCCCGTCATTAGGATCAATTGCATAGTCACACTATCAGTTTGTAACCTTGCCAAAGGGAGTCGGTGTCCATAATTTAAACCCAGCGATCCTCTTTTTCTCCAGGAACAGGACGGGTTTCTCAAGGCTTCTTCTACCAGGCACCCGAGCAGCCATCGACCTCGACACACAGGTAATCCAAGTGTCGCGACGAGTGGCAGAACTCGTGTTTGATAATAAATGACCTCGTTGCTTTCCCAGGGGCATGCCAGCACAGGCACTGTCACGGCCCGAATTACGTCTCGGTTTTTAGAGCGAGTGACTGCCTTCGAGTCCTTCAGCCGTTACTCGAGGAGTCCTCTTCCTACTTAGCTCGTCGTTAATAACCTAAAACTCACTCTTCAAGTCCCAAAATGAAACAGCCCCAAAAGCAGTTGCGCGGGTGCTCAAGAGAAGTTTGTGACGAAAGCAAGCATTCCAACCGGGGGTGAATGATGTCATCTCTAACACGTGTTACATTCACTGTTTATTAGACCCCATTTGCCTGCGCAAACGTTCATTTCGGCCTTTTTCGCTACTCTTCGGAAGCGTTAGTCTGACTGTTTCATCCGACTCATACTAAGCTGACCGAATGTAGGACTGCTTCTGCACCTCGTGAGATTCCTTGAGGCGGCCAAACCCCCCTGCTTATTTTGAAAGTATTCAAGGCAACCGACTACCTGCATGCCACAACTTCGTGAATGAGGCGTGGGATATTGGAGGTGCCGAGGCACTTAATTTGAGAGCAACGTCCAAGAATGTTAATCAGCTCCACTTTCCCATTAGGATTACCGTCTCTCGACAGCGAATGTTCCTGGGGCCGAGGCCGAGCTCGACCACTCACACTCGACCGTTCGTTCGCCAAGCAATGAAGTGGTTCGACGATGCCATCAAAACATTAACCAGGATGATCCCGATGAGTCTACTACCACCAAGAGCAGGGATGCGTTCGTCTTTCGTGGTGCAGTAACTTTTATTGACTTTGCCTCCAGGTATTTGTTACCAATGACTTCTCGTCTCCAACTACAGGAAGTCATCCATGCTTTGTTTGACAGAGTGTTCTCGATGAGGTTGTTAAGATTGAAGTTTGAAACTAGTACATCTCGTTTCTCAGGAGACGTTGAGTTTTGCTAATAGTTTACCAAGTGGCGGAGAAATTCGGTCAGGCCATCGAGTGAGTGTGATGATTACTTGGTTTGAGAGGTAGGCATCTGCATCCTATACGATTAGCTGGCGCCCACTTAGACCGTATCGGATAACAAAGACTCAGGGGAAAAACGGCCTGGGAAGATCTGGAACGGTGCTGGCACAGCCAACGTGACATAACAACCAATCCATAGAAGGCATCATCGCTTTTGCGTGTCAGGGAAGCAAGCACCTTGAAAAATAAAAGCGATGCGGATTCTGTCAGCGCGACCTTGCTCGCCAGCAGTGGCGTACAACGGCGCTTAGCGTCCCTGGCACACACTTCGGCCCTGCAGACATGTAGACACATTGAAGCTCAAGAACTCAACTCGACCTCGTGGTAGACCCGGGTCGGTTAGGTATCCAATCGCGTGGCGCACAACACTGATAGACGGTTACCACGAATTGCATTGCAACGAAGAGTCCCGACTGCCACGGACGCATCTCATAAGTCAGTGTTGGCTATCATATAAGACGGAAGCAACCAGCGAGAATAGACCAAAGAGGCCACATATGTTGTTTACCATCAGAAAGCCGCACAGCTAGTGAGAAGGCAGTTGGGCATTGGGTCATAGTCCAAAACAGGTGGCGTGGCAATAGCATGGACAGCAACCCCGACATGCCGAAGGACGCCCAGGAGATCGTATACATGAATTCAGAGTGCACGCGGATTCCTCTTGGCGAGGCTGACGCCGGCTCTTCGCTCTATCACGGTGGCAGGGATTTGAAATACCCAGCGAGTAGCCTACGAAATTCAGTACCCAAAGTCGTGGTACTTATTGCTCCTGCTCGTTGGTTTCGTGTGTAGGAGCAGGAAGCCTTTCAAGAAAAGCGAGTTCCTATTCGTGAACGGGCTTCCTGCTCCTAACAGTCAGAGAAAAGAGAGACGTGCGTCGTAGTGGCCACATCTAGAACTTATAAATGGGACCACGACGACGTACACCATCAAGGTTGTTTCTGAGGCTTTGTATTAATGTCCTCCGTTGAGTTACTAGAAATAAAATTGCGAGGTGTCGAAAAGAGAGCTAGCCTGACGGTGGGTGGGAGAATCAATGAGACTCGGAAGGGTGTATGTAGAAACGCACGACTACTAGTTACGGAACCCCGCTCTAGGTTATCCTGTTAACGTTTCCGAACTTGGAAGCCCAGAAGATATACAGGACGAGTCGCCAGAATCACATCCAGATTGGCTGGGCGTTGCCAGCCCGGTAATCTTCGTTGAAGTACCTATCTGTCCTCGATTCCAATCAAATAGTGGCTGATATTCAGTGGCTTTGAGCTTAATCGGAACAAAGGGCGAGGCCTTGAGGTTATATGATATCTGTCAGGAATGACTTGAAGTTCTGACAGGATACAAACAGAAGTTGACATGCTGCAGTGCACGACTCTCCTCAAATTACTTCACGCTCAGAAATCCGATTGAGAACCCCGCCAAGATGATTAAAGGAAATCGCAAACTGGAAGAGCGAACCAGCACATGACCAGCGTGCATGCTTCACAAGCACCACCCCACCGCATGCCCCAAGTCCCTGATACACCGATGCTCGCTCAACGACAACGCCGTCATCAGACACTCGCGTTGCTTGTCCTTTTGGCCTCGTAGACCGTATGCCATGGCGAGGAAATACCATACTTCAGGGACGTCCCATCCAGGGCCGCGCGCCATGTATCCCAGCAGGCCAGCACTCAAGTCAACCTTGTCGGGGTCAGGTTCGGCACTTGACTCGGAAGACGGAGAAGACGGGCGAGGAGTAAGGTAAACACGCGCCATGTGCACAATGGCAGACACGTCGTCGGGGGATATGAAGAGCGCCTTTTGGAATGCCTCGATCGCTTGTCGGTCATGGTTCATCGCGTAATAATACAGTCCAAGCTAGCACACATCATGAGCGTAGGTGGGGGGGGGGGAAGCTGAGTAGCGTACCTGAACCCATACGGAGGGGTTATCTTGGTTTTTGACCTCAGCCTCCTGTATAGCACCTTTCGCCTGGTCGATCTTGCCTAGTCTACGGAATGTCGCTGCGGACGATGCCCACAGTTCACTCAGCAGCTTATCCTCCCTTGAGGCTTGGGGAATCGGTTTGGCGTCTTGCGTACTTGGGGTGGGTGGCGGAGGTGGAATAAGCTGATCATCGACCGGATGTTCAACGTCTCCGTGACGCGAACTGCGTCTCAGGGAGCGAAGAGGTCTGCGGGAATGTATGGAAGAAGCTTGGTAATGATGATTTTGGAGGATCGCATGGAAATCTTCCGAAACAGATGTGAGATCATGTGCCCCAGAGAAACGACATGGTGCTTTACCTGGAGCGGAATCCGATCGTCTCAGATTACCATTCCTAACGACGCCGTGCCCAATCTTCCTAGATATAGTGCTAATCTTCTCTTGCCCTTTATGGACACGATTCTTGAGCATCTGTTGCACCTTCTTTCCTGCAGAGGCGTCCATCGAAAAAGAACGCTTGGAATGTGGTGACAGTGAAAACTTGGGTTCGGCGTCCGCCGGCGTCGCCGGGGTGACTGTTATCGGAGGTGGTTTTGGATGGCCAGATGGTTGGTCAGGAAGGGGTTCCATCGAACCGAGAAGGTCCGTCTTCACTTCGATACTAACCATCTCCCGGATTTCAGACACGATGACCACAGAGCCTTGTGTGATTGCTGAGCGAGTTCCAGTATCCACCGAAGATCTCACTAAAAGCGCCTTGTTAGAAAGAATGGGATATTAAGAAAGGTTCTCGTACGTTGAGTTTCGGAAACCGTTCCCTTGCGCTCTGCGATCCACCCAAAGACATCCACCCATTTCCTCTCTGCTCCTTCTGGGCCTTCGACATGCTCCGTCACAGCCATCTGGGTCAGTCGCAATTGTAATGCATGCTCGAACGCATCCTGCGACGTGGGGACGGGATGATCGGGAAGGGTTTGCAATAGAGTAGCAGAGGGAGGGATCGCAGTTGCACCTGGGTCGAGGATCATTGCGTGGACGATTGTCTCGTTCGCACTACCATCATGTGAATATACGTTGGTTGCGACTTTCTCTGTCTCCAAGTCCGCCGCTGTCAAGCTTAGGCTTGGCTCGCTCTTTTCACTCCTTTCCGGGGTGACTTCCGTGTCGCTCTGAGGCTCGTCTGTCTCGGTAGCTGACTCATCGATCGCTGCACCGACTTCCAGAACCTTCTCTGCCTTCGTCCAGTCTCCTTCGGCGGTGAGTAGTAGACCAAGGAGATGCCAGTGACGGGTCTCATTTGGTGCACCTTCAACAGCCGCACGTGCAGAGGTGATCGCGTCGTCGAGGTTCTGGGAGGGTCCAGGTAGTGCAAGTGCTAGCGCGAGCTGGTGGTGTGCACTGGGTGTAGGAAACACCTCAACGGAACGGAGGTAATGCCCCAACGCATCGTGCAACTTTGTCTGACGATTATGATCATGTTCTGGAAACATCGCAGAGTCAGACATGACGCGTTCTCAGTCGAGATGCAACTACTTGCCTATGATGGCTGTGGTAGTGTTCCAAACGCCTTCTGCAAGAGCAACACGAGCGACAAGTTCCTCGTTGGTGGAATCTAGTCGTGTCTTCGCCTTTTCCACGAATTCACCGGCCTCCTTGGCCTCCTCGACACCACCTGAGCCAAATCTAGAGAGTGCCAGGCGGCAGAACATTCTCGCGCCCTCAGCTAGCGTCTCCACCCAGTGACGATCCGTGTCACAGTCTCCATCGATACCTGCTGCGCGTGTCTTACTCAAGACTTCGATGTATAGTCGCAAGCTACTTTTCGCAACCTCCGTTTCTCCCGTAATATATGAAAGTCGGGACATGTGCCGAAAGACACGATAAGAATTGAAAGTCAAGCGGGTAGCCCACCAGAGGACCTGCTCAGCGACTAAGAGTGGGTAATGACAAGATAACGTATTCACTCACATCGATAACCCACTGTGCACCGTCTGCCGTTGCTCCGCTTGCTTCCCACACAGCAACCGATAGATCAACGAGATCCTCGACCTTGACATTCCGCTCCCCCGCCTTTGGAAAGTGAGTAGATTTGTCCAGTATGGTGCGGTATTCATCGATGACAGATCGCGCTGTGACGAGCCACTGCAGTGGCTTCTCCGACTGTGAAAACTGAGAAGGAGCTACTGGAGGAGAATAGGTACGGAAGCGGATGATGAGGGCACGCAAGTGTAGGACGGCAATAGTTGAACGGTGAGAGGTGCGAAAGGTGGGCGGCCAATGAGAACTGCAGGACACGTAGTGGGTGAAAAGATCCCAGCAGAAACCTTGGTGATCATCGAGATGTCGAGTACGAGCAAGCAGGGTTATGGCGCGGAACATGAGGCGTTCTACCCAACGCCAAAGCTCGCGGTACTGGGAGAACGAGGAATGAGACGCTTGTGATGTCAGAGAACGTGGAGTATCACACTCGATGACGTTTAGGAGAGGGATAGCGGTGGCGTATGACTGGATGGCGAGCTCGGGATTGTCTGGGTGGAGCTTCTCGAGACACATGCCTAGAGACGAGCGAATGACATTCGGAGCCTAAGAAGAAGAACGTCCTAACCTTGTAAACAAATACTCCTGATGGACTCGGACATTGCCCAAGCTCTGCCGTCGATGATGTTTGCTGTGTAGGGAAGTGCTTCGGCGGATAGGAAGCTACCGGTCCAGGAGGTAGACAAGTCGGTGGAAGAACTAGGGGGGTGTAGAATGGAAGCATCGGATTTGATTGTAGATGAGACGGGGATGTGGCTCTGTGCGTCAGGGATTGTGGGTACTTTGGAAAGATACTCGAGACATTTGGACGGGTCTCCGAACGCGTACGCGTAGTATGCAAGGGCAAAGAGAAGCGACTGGTGAGACTGGGTAAGTGCGCACACTAGAGTCGAGGTGAACGTACGTCCGAGCGAGTGTTCTGAAGCCGCTTGAGTGCCTGGTAACCCTCGGTGGCCTCCTGGGCGCGTTCTGGGAGCAAGACACACTCGGACGCGGGAGAAAGCTCGCCATCTGGTTCTGATCCCAGTTGATCCTCGTCAAGGGCGTTTGCAGACAGCCAGATACTGAGTGCTTGAGTCTGAGATGCGATCTCTGCGACGTCCTTGAACCCGACGCAATGCTTGTTGAACTTGCGTATGAGTTCTGACCAGGACAAGAAGTAACCGTTGGGTGTCTTTGCTGGGGACGACGAGGACCAGACGCCAGCGGTGAGTGCGATTCTGAGCTGAGCCCAGTAGTGTCGGTCCTTGGCAGCCATCACTAGCCTAACTTGTTCCAGCTCCGGCTTATATTGACTTCACCCCCCTACACCCCTCTACCGCGCCTCTCTTCCTCCCCCCGCCACGATGCCCGACCCCACAGCACCCGCACTCACACCAGACCACACAGACTCGGGCGAGGGCGAAGGCTCTTCGTCGCCAGCGTCAGAGACAGCGCCAAAAACACGTCGACTGACCGCATTCTACCCCAACATGAACTCTACCAATAAACCACTTAAACCGTTCAGCCGCAGTGCGGCCAAACGACAGAGTGTGATGACCCTCGGTAGCATAGAACACCTCCAACACTATTTCACAAAGACCGGCATCGTTGCAAAGTCAAAGTACGTGTTCCGCTCTCGGGTGCGCCTCAACGCTCAGACCCTCCATTAGCCCATCCAAGAAGCTAAACAGTCAGCTTGTGCCCGCAATAGGAGGCTTGGCCAGCCTGAAAACTTCGAAGCCATCGCTGGGCAGCATCATGGACTTTGAGCTTCCGCCTTCACCCGCCGTCCCTGAGATTCGGCAACCAATGTTTCCCCCTTTTGTCAAAACGTACGAGACAGATCCGGAGGCGTTTCTTCCTGGCGTCGTCGAGGACCTCACTGCCGTCACCCGTGCATGGGACGTTAATCATTCAACACCAACTTCTCGTTTGATTGATGTGCTTGACGTTCTCAAGACGACCACACACGCTATCCGTTCCGTCCGCAACTACGTGATTGCTCTTCCTGACGAGTCCGCAGGCACCATTCGCACACACTACAGGAGCAAGGTCGCCGCAGGCACTCCCGTCCCCAAACGCCACGTGCCTCAGCCGAAAGCCCAGCTCGACCCTTTGTCCTTGATCCGCAAGTCCGCATTGGAGGTTCTCGCTGCGCTTCGCGAACTCGAGGAACGATCTAGGGTGCCCTTGTCCGACGAAGCTTACGACGCCCAAAGCGACCGCGGTTCATCCCAGGAGCAGCATCCACACTCCCGTGGCCCGTCACCAGCAGTGCTGTCGGACGATGAACTCGACCTTCCACATCTTGACCCCGACATGTCCATTTCCTTCGTACGTGTACAAGGTCGTGACGAATCGATACCAGTCTGGGAGGACGAGAAGGACCCCGAGATGCGCAGCCTTAGCGAAGAGGAGCGAGAAAAACGAGAACATTGGGATGACCGACTGGTGCTTGGTGGTGGGTGGCTTTACAGACAAGACGTTAACCTGGCGGACCTTGGAAAGGAGCAAGGAGTGGTTAGGCGATACATTGATCTTGTGGACGACGTGTTATTCGGAGGCACAAAGGGCGGAAAGCGTGGTTGGGAGCGTGAGGCTGTGAGAAATGCGAAGAAGGCGAGGGAAGGTCGAGGACAGAACCGGAGAGTAAGCACAGGCGACGTGTTCATCGACCGTACGCCCCAAGGGGCACTACACCCACGACGCGTCGTTTCTTCGTCTGATCTCATCAACTCGATGCGTAACATGTCCTTGTCAGAAGAGCCGGAGGACATGATTGCGTCGGAGGCAGAAAGCGTAGAGGAAGACGATCTGCCCAGTTGGGCCCAGTGTTCGTTGTTTGCAGATGATCCCATCGGTTAGTGGATGGTGAGAGACGTCGCACGCATCTTCTGACGACTTACCTTACAGGTCGCGTATATGCCTTCTTGATGGCTGTTCTTCCGGAGCACCTCCGCTCGCTGGTCCCACTGCCCACTGACAAAACGGCCTTTTACAGTGCTCTCTCTTCTGGCCAATGTCTCTGCGCGGCCTACAACACTGGTGTGCGTCGATCCCGCAAACCGTGGGGCTTTATCAGCGTTGACTCCATACACGATATTGCCTTGCTCGAGCAAAGCGCAGACGGCACCGAGGGAGACGAAAAGGCTAAGATCGGTTGGACGTTCAGAAGAATAGACAATTTGCGGTTGTGGGCTGGGTACGTCTCAATCATCTGGTTTGCGCCCTCTGCCAACTGTTTCCCATAGGGCGCTCAAGCTTCGTTACCTTCTTCCCCTCGTCGTCCCTTCTGCACCGGGTCGACCGGACCATATACCCCGCACGGCTTCCCCAGCGCGCCCACGCTCACGCGGTGCATCGCCTGCGCGCTCTTCGTCTGGTCACACCGCCGGATCCTCTGCATTCGCGGATGCACCATCACCGTCCATGCTCAAGGTCCGCTCCAACACGGCTGAGCCCCCATTGATATTCGACCCCCGTCTCGTCGCAAGAAAGGACGACGGGTGGGAAATAATGCTCGAAACCGTTGTATTGCGATGGGTCAAAGCAGCCGTGGATGAAGCGAGGGGCGAGATTCCACGGTGAGTGTACACCCAAATAAGCTGTGGAAAGATGTTCGCGTCTCCTCTCATCCGACGAATATTCTTTTTTTGGGTTAGTTTACCTTACATATACCTATTGGTGTCGCACGAGTCTATCCAATTCCCCGGAACTTTTGTACATACCCAAGGCTCCTGTCTGGTCTCCCTCGTTTTTATCGCAGATCGCTTATTCTATGACTGTACATGATACCGACACTCCAATCAATGGACCTGTCACGTACATACCACGAAGAACCAGTACATCTAGTATTTAATCTTGTGGTAATAAGAAATGGGGTCAGAATAATAGATGTGAAAACCAGGACATATAAAGTGGAACAATACAATTGTTGTGATCAGCAGAGGGTTAGGAGAATGTCAACTCTTGTGGGACCTGCCACATGACTGTCCCTCGTGCTATTTTCAGACCCTACCCTTGGCGGGAGGAAGAAACTGGCCATGTATTCGCTCGGACGGTAGTAATCCACGAGGAATTGGCATCCGGGTACTGTCAAAATATATCAAATCTCCCTCTACACAAAACGCAAATAAAATCACCTGCCAAACCGCCACACCGCCGTCTGTGCGCATGGTCCGTGTGTCAGCCATCTGGGACTCGGGCACAAAAGACGTGACGACTGACCCCAACCCTTGGCAGCCGCCTCGGAGACACATTCTGCGAGCGTCGACGGATCCATATACCCACTGCCCGCATCCGAGGGCGTCGCCGGCTTCTCGATCAAGAGTCTGTCCAGCTCAACACCGTTGGCCGCAATCTGGAAGAGGGCGGTCTCGAGCCAGACAGACGACGAGGCGTGGAGAAGACCAGAGCACGTTGTGTAGTCCAGCGTTTCTAGGAGCACCCCAAGTCAGACACCGCGTTCAACCTATGCTGAACAAGGCACTCACGGTTGTAAAACTATGATGCCATATTGCATCAGAGAAACGTGTGCTTCCGAAGATGGTTTGTTCTACGCACTTTGACGTTGTACTGGAACAGCGATCAGCTACGGTCGCGACTGAGGACGGTGCTAAATCAACTTACCCAATCAATCAAACAGCCTACTTCATCATCCACAGCGAGATAGCCTCCCCCCACCCATTTGTGTGGGGAAAACCTAGTTCCGGTGCAGAAGATCGAGTGTCATCACTCACCCAACGACTGTACTCACCATGGCGCGATCGCTACGACATATTTAGCCAACGACCATCATTACTGCATGATAAATAACGTACGGGCATGACTGATTATATAGTGTTCTTGAGGAAGTCGATCGCGCAGTTGCCGAGTGTAGGTAATGAGCCAGGTTTCGGCATCACCTTCGCCATGTTCAAACGCCCCAAAGTCCTGTGATGAGATGAGTCGTACGGTCCTATGTCGACACGCGAACACGCACTTCGTAATCAACGTCGATGCCGTTCACGTCGTGTTGGAGGACCCAGTCGGCCATAGTGTTCGCCACTTCTACGGGGTCTTCACAGGCCGTCGTCGGCGTTTCGGTGGCCCCAAATGCAGAGACCACCAACGAGATCCCAGCGTCGTTGTACTCTTTCACGCAGGAAGCGCGCTGAGCGGCTGTCAGTCCTTGCCATTTTGCAGCCTCGTCGATGGTACCCGAGGTCAACAAGAACCCAAAGACACTAGAGGCGTCAACGACCTTCCTACACTGTTCAAACGCCGCTCACAAAACATTGAAGCCCTCGGTGAACGTCAGCGACGCGCATAGGGATAGGCATCCCGCTCACCCCGAGTTCGGGTACCGAGGGCATTGGATCGAACAGCTTTTTGTCGTAGGCCACGAAATGAGGCGGGGCGGGCACCGAGCGCTTCAATACGTCCCGGGCAGCGAGGCTGAGGAGCCCAAGCTTGTCTACCAACGGAGTCGCGCGCGTCGAGCCCAGCACCGACAAGGCCGCGATTAGTGCAGCAACCCAACCAGACAGGGCCTGGCATGGCGGCGGTAAAATGAAGCAAGTGTGCATCTTAACGCATCGACGGTATATATGACCGCTCGCTGGGAAGCCTTCTGGGCGGCGTTAAGCTCGATGGGGATAGATGACACGCGCCCATCGCAGTTAACGCGTCGAACGAACAAGCATAGATTGATTCCTGTATGTAACATCTCACTCAACCAATTCCCAAGCCTCACCCGTCCCCCTTTCTACCGCCACTACGTACCTTTGCACAGGGCGTTCCCTCTCCTGGACAATGAACCTGTTCTTTAGATCGTCGAAACGTAGATCCGTCTCGCCTTGGTATCCTTTTGCGACCTGGAGATCTGCGTCGTCGTTGATATGGAGCGTATGATCCCCGTGGATTCCGATGGCTATCTCGTCCTTTCCGATCATAACCAAGTTCCCCTGCTCTTCCGAGTCGTCGGCCGCAGTGCGCGCGCGGACGCAAAACCGTGTCCGATATTGGCTCGACACATGGAGAGCGGCGCACTCCTTGTTGCCACAGCACGCGCACACGCCTCGGATGCCCACGTACCAGTAACTCTGGGAGTCGGTTTTGGACCGAACGAAATACCTGTAGCGACGAGACTTTTGTCTGGCACTGAGCATTGAACTCGCTATGTCACGACACTCACCATCTACCACTGATATGGTCTGTTAGGGTGACCGATGGAATGACGAACGGAAGACTGCCGTCGGTTTGGTGGCGCATCGCCGTCATGAACATCTCGCCATGATACCGATAAGCTTCAGGCAGCTCGGAGCGGGCGAGCAATTGGCGGACAAAGGGAGAGGGGGCATCATTGTAGGTGTAAAACTGGGGGTTCACTCGTGTCATCTTTCGTGCATAGGGCGAGTCGGAGACTATCATCCGCCACCATTCATCCGCAGCCTCGCGGCTGGCAAAGGTCAGCAGGTAGCGGGGTCTATCACCGTGATCCTGTGCCGTCACCGACTAGGTCAGCGGCGAGTCTGATCAAGACATGAACCATTACTGACAACCCTGAGGTAGGCATAGAACAGTCCCATGGTGGTTTCAAGGAGGTGGGTGTCGCTGGTGAAGACTCTCTCAGTGATTCGGCCCCCATTTTATCGGCTGGTAGCAATCGAAACTCGGTTCGACCCCGTGATACGGACACGATGCATATCACAGAACTGCGCCACATAATTGGGTGTGCACAGAAGTCCAGAATACCGGACGCGTCTTCTGATAAGACATTTGGGGGTTCTGTTGGCCATCTACCTGGCTGTGGCGACATTCTGTGGTGGGTCTCTAGAGTACTCATGGTTTTCTGACGTCGGAACAGAAGCTTGAACACTGCAAGCACGCAACCGTCCCTTGATATCTCGCAATCACGATCAACTGATAGAATTTCAACAAATTGCCATTTGCCCATGGAGATTAGGAGACCGATTTAGAATGCAAAAAAATGCCAACTTTCCGTGAATTCGTGATAGAAGAAATTCATCTGATCGGGTTCTAAAGGATATATATAAAGCACAAAATTTGATGATGCAAAGGTAGAGTGCTGATTGATGTATACGAACGAACTCGAGGGTGGTCGTGTGAATTCATGTATGCTACTTAGATCAATGTGAGTAGACATAGTGATGCGGGAGCTTCTGCTTACTCATGGGAGATGCCTGTCCAGCTGCTATTTCAAGACGTTCCGGTCATTAAGAGCCACCAGAGACGGGCCAAGTATTTCCACGGATTTGAGTGATCCACGCGGAGGAGGTATGAGGGCACTGTCAAATAAACATGTCAGCTGGAGGCCTAGACACAATGCAGATGAGATCACCTTCCAGCCTCCCACTCCACCCTCTACACAGACGGTTGTTAATTAGCTTTGTGATTCACGGAAAATAGTATGTGCAGACTGACCCCAACCCCGTGAAGCCGCGTTGGAGACGCATGAAGCGAGCGTCGGCGGGTCCATATACCCATTTTTGGCATCCTGGGGTGCAGCTGGTTTTTGTATCACAAGTTTGCTCAGATCGACACCGTTTCTCGCAATCTGGAACACAGCGGTTTGGGGAAAGACTCCGGATGAAGCATCAAGGAGGTTGGAACAAGTCGTGTACTCTGAAGCTCCCTCTGTGATAGAGTGATTCAGAAATTGTGTTCAAAATGTGATGTCCACTTACGATTGTAGAACTATACCATCGTCAATCAAGTCTGCGTCAGTAAAGGTCCTTGTCACGATCAATCAACAACACACTAACTTGGACGTTGTACTGAAACAGGTCTCAGCAAAGGGTCCGGGAAGATTTTTGAGTTGAATCAACTCACCCAGTCAATTAAAGACCCCACTTTTTCATGGACAGCGAGATAGCCACCCCCACTCCACATTTGCGGAGAAAACCTTGTTTTCCTCTAGTCAACCGAGTTCTACTCCCGATTTGGCGATATACTTACCACGGGGCGAGGGCTGTACCAGGTTCGGTCAATCACCGCTCCACAATTTCATAGGCGAGCACTTACGAGCATGACTGATGATGTATTGTCCTTGCGGAAGCCGACTACGCAGTTGCTGAGTGAAAGTAATGAGCCACGCCTCGGCAGCGCCTCCACCACCGCTAAACGCCTTGAAGTCCTGTCACGCGTTGGCAAGAATTGCGTTAGCTGCACGTTGCATCTGACTTTGGGCGAGCCGAGACAGGTACCTACCTCGTAATCAACGTCAATTCCATTCAGATTGTGTTCAATCACCCATGCAGCCATGGTGTCTGCAGTCGCCACCGCACCCGCACCTGAGGTTGTCGGCGCCTGTGTGGACCCGAAAGCAGACACGATCAACGAGATGCCAGCCGAGTTGTACTCTTGCAGGTAGGCAGCACGCTGACTGGCTGAGAGCCTCCGCCAATCCTCAGCCTGGTCGGTCGGGCCAGAGGTCAACAAGAAACTAAAGGCACTGAAGACGCGTCAACAATCCTGCTGGACATGCATGTGCGCGTCACCTACAAGACACTGAAACCCTGCGCCGCGTGAACGTCAGCAAAATGGGGGTAGCACACGTGTCTTGCGCACCCGAAGCTCTGAGGGAGGGGGAAGATAACCCCATGCGTCGTCGTACGCGACAAAGTGAGGAGCAGCAGGCGTCGATCTCCTCAGCACACCCCGAGCAGCGGGGCTAAGGGACCTCAGCTTCTCTGCCAACGGGAGAGCCCACGTCGATCCGAGGACAGACAGAACCGCTAGCGCAGCAGTCCAACCAAAACGGAGAGAAACCATGGCGCGGAAACAATGCCTAGGTGGGCTGGAGAAGTACCTGCGGGCATGTTGATGCTGACGTGGGTGGGTTTATATACAATTGGGAGCGCCCGTTGTTCGGGGCAGGTTAAGGCCCTGCTTTGCCGAAGGGTAAGTTCAAAAGTATCGCTTCAGTATATGCACTTATTGCGGGGCTTTATGAATTCTAGTACGAACGACCCCTGGAGATGTCTGCTTTTGACTCTGACTCCTCGCGACGCTGTGTCGGGCTGAGCATCTGGAACAACCGTTAAGTAGATGCTTTCCGTTCACACATCCTCTGGCGCGAGAATGAGTGAAAACATGTGTGAATTCCCTATAACGTTATGAATCGCAAGCGAACAAATCTCAGGCAACCTCGTGACTTGCCGGTGACCGCGTTCTTCAAATGAGCCTTAAGCGGTCCAAACGGGGTAAAGCCCTTCGTCCGAATCGATCAAATGGCTGGCAGGCGAGTCTGATACCACCAATCAATCAATGAGCTCCCACGCCTCGCCCGCACCCTTCTCTACCGCCACGACGGACTCCCAGACCTCGCCATTCACCTGCTTCTCCGCCTGGGTAATGAACCTGTCCTTCAGATCCCCAAAACGCAGGTCCGTTTCGCCTTGATGTCCTTGTGTGGCCTTGAGGTTCTCTTCGTCGACGATATGAAGGACGCAGCCCTTTGGCGCTGCGATGCTTATCCCGTCCCTTCCAATCATGATAAACTCCCCGTCGGTCGCATCGTGGGCTCTTATGCAGAACTTGGTTCGATATTCGCTCGATACGTGGACGGCGTCACAGTATTCGTTTCCACAGACCAGACACACGCCTTTGATGCGAACGTACCAGTGACTCCATGGATCAGATTTAGATCGGATGAAGTACCTGTGGTGATTTCAGTTTGCCACTTCGGATGGTCGCGATGCCCCACTCACCATCTACCACTGATGTGGTCCGCGACCGTGATTGATGGGATAGTGACTGTGTCGCTGACCTGTTTTATATTCATATTCTGTTGTAATCGTATGGAGTCGGGCAATGCGGGGCTGGAGAAGTACCAAAAGCTTGTTATGTGTGCGTTGCTGTAGATGAAAAACTGAGGGGAAATCCGTGTAATCTTTCCGGCGTAGGGGCTAGGAGGGGCGGATATCATCCGCCACCACTCGTTAGCCGTCTCGCAGCTGGCGAAGGTCAAGAGATATTCATAGTTTCTGTTCTATTTCGTCACCGAGAGCAAGTTAGTGGCAGTTTCAAATAGTGCGTTGACAAGTACCAACATCATAGAGGTGGGCATAAAATAGTCCCATATCGGATTTGAGGGACGGTTTCGCTAGTCATGAAGAGTCCAAGTAGCACGATCTTATATATGGGACCGTCTTATCATAACATGCATACACACCAGCGATTCTGGCCCGGCCCCGCTAATAGATAACACCAGGGGTCCAAGGTCGACTATGACACGGGCTAAAAGTGCTCTGAGAGGATGAGAAATGAATATCTTAATTGAAAACAGTCTTATCAATTCTTTCATCTCATTGCTCTGAGCTGCGTACGAGTTGGTTGGGATAACGCATTATGAAAATATAGGGCTTCTGAAGTTTGCGATGCACATCGCAGAAGTCGTTCGACAGTGAACTGCAATGAATGACATTCTACCTGTCGGCGAGTGGGAGTTTTTCTTCACACGACATAAAGAGACAAGCGTTGACAATTGAGGGACAGTGTGGTGGCTCGTCAAGATAGGCTTTTATAAGACAAGTCTTGATCCATTGCCGCAGTATGACCCTGAAAGCAGGTCCTCAAGCGATATAACGAATTGTACCCTTCATACATGATAATTTTCGATCCGTATGCCACATCCCATACTTTCTGCATGGGAAAGGACAAGACTCGCAATAGCGGCATCCTGGAGTCCGACCCCTACAGACTTGAAGATGGTCACCCCGTTTGACGCTACCAGGCCCTGCGGTAGCGCAACCGGCACGATGTTCCCATCCCCAGTCTTCTTTACCAACTCTCCGAGTTCGATCAAGTTTTCACGGGGGTTCACAGTCTTGCCCGCAGTGATAAGTTCTCCGGCTTCGATGACACAAGCATCTCGAGAGTCCACCACGACTTTGTGGGCTCGATGGATGAGGTTTGAATCAACCTCGTGCATGTGTGGCGTAAAGCTTCCAACCAAGTTCAAATGTGTGCCAGGCGAGACCCATTCCGAAGGGAGGAGCGGTTTCTCAGATGACGTAGCCGTGCAGATCACGTCTGCAGTTTGTACCACGTGCTTCAGACCGCTGTCGCCCAGTGTCAGGGTATTGAATGTGACGGAGGGGTGTGACTGGCGGAGAGATGATGCCAGTTCGTGGAGACGAGTATTATCCGTGCGATTGACTATGGTGCAGGACTCGAAAGACGGGAACGCGCGGAGATGCAGATCAACATGAGCTCTGATTTGTTGTCCCGCACCGAATGCCATCAGGGTCTTTGGTACATTAGGAAGGAGGAGGCGAGTGGCGAGGACGGATGCTGTCATAGATCAGTTGGGTGATAGTCCACTGGTGCAAATCGCACCAGCAGCGGTCCGAAGGGCTGTCAAGGCGGTGGCATTTATGATTGCCTTGACGCAGCCAGTGGCCTCGTCTAAAACAAGAGTAGATGCCGGCAACCCCTGTGGAGCTTCCGGAGAAGAAGGAACTGCCACAATCTTGATCGTTGTTGCCACGTCTGGTACACGCGACGGCATGAAGAGTGCGGTGTGTCTAGCCATGGATATCGATGTTCTGTGTAGCGGCACATCGTCCGAGCGGGAAGAGAGCGTGAGGAAGACCGAGGCCATTAATCTCTCTAGATCGTTTGGTTGAAGCCTTGACGTGACATTGCCGACGTCCTGTGCAGAGAGGACGAGAAGTGACATGCTGCTGGTCACGTGGCGTACGTTTGAAACAAGCGAGATTACCTAAACAGATAACTGGCGAGGTACTCTTGCTGTAGTACGAGAACGCTTATAATCACTGCGCTTGGCGTGTTCCGGACAAGTTATTCTTCTCCGCGTACCATTGCTGGCCTTTTCGACACCGTCCGTTGGTATGATCATCACGTCGGAACGTTCCATGTTGGCATCTGATCCATTAAATGAAGTGGCCACAAAGGGTATGTTCTCACCGCGCGACTCGGACGTCCAACAGATAATACTGCCTTCCCTCCAGTCTTCCTGATGGAACCAGAATTCGAGACATTCTGCGTTCGCGTGCTCGCCACGTTATTTATTTTCCTGGTTTCCCTCTTCGGTGAGCCTCGAGGCACAACTGATCAGTCACCCTCGTTGAACCCCGTGACTGACTTCCTCATGTCAGCCGCTTCTTTCCCGACCCTCTCCAAACGCGGCTCGTTCCTCCGTATCCCCCGAGTGGTATTCTTCATCGGGAAGCATTTCGGGACAGGTTCGTCACCTATGCAGCATGCTCCTGTAGCTGCTGAACTGATAAGCGTCAATAAGGCGTCATCCTATCCACAGCGTTTGTACATCTTCTGCAGGACTCGTTTGAAGCGCTTGGAAGCCCTCCAGTCGTCGCTCGCTGGAAAGTCGGCGAACATGTTGGGCTTATCGTGTTCGTCTGTTCTCCGTCAATCTTTGATCCGAACCCTACTCACTGCCCTGCTAGATTAACCTCTCTGCTGGCTATATTTCTCATAGAATGCAAGTGACTCATCCATCTCATTCCTTCCATACTTGACTTCAAGGGTGTCCAGATATATCTACATCTTTTGTCGATCGGTTGCAGTCCTACAGTTCGCCATCGATATCTGTCACATCGATCCCCGAAGATATATCGGCCCCAGACTTAGAATGCGCTCCGGCCACACCCAAACTCTCCAATGAAAATCACTCGACTCTCGAGCAAACACCCCTGAAAGGACGAATGGATCCTTCAGGGCATCATGGTCCAGATTCGTATGGTGCTGTACCCCATCGGGGCCACACGCACAGCCTTAGTATGAACGGTGATGCATCCGCGTTTTTCGAGGGTCACCACAGGCACGAATCACGGGATTTACATCATGAACATCATGAACATACTCGCCATCAAACAATGTATGGCTCCGTGGCGTTTGAGCGGACATCATCCAGCGGTGCAAGCCATATAAACCATATCGATTCAGACCGTTACGATCACCCATACGGAGTCGAAGGTGGCGAAATAGTCGCAGATGCGCCTGAGGACCACCCTTATCACCATCATTCTCATGGATGCGAAGGTAATGCAAATGCTGGAAAGAAGAAGCAAATTGTCGGCATTCTTGTGAGATTTGACTCTTTACATCCGACTTGACTACCACTCACGCTAGCCAAGGTATTACAACTGGGCATTATGATTCACTCCTTGGTAATTGGTCTGACTCTGTCGATAACGTCTGGTCCGGACTTCAGTGCGTTATCATTGATGTGTTTAGTTCGTCGCTGATACGTTTGTTAGCAACCCTTTTAATCGCTGTAATATTTCACCAGCTCTTTGAAGGCCTCTCTTTAGGAATAAGAATAGCTTCCCTACCATCATCTCAGGAACCTGAATTTAAATATCTGGGCATCCTCAAACCTGTGCTGGCATGTCTCTTTGCCATCACTACCCCTGCTGGCATCCTTCTTGGGATAGTCCTCTTTGCGCACAACGATGACACAGGTACGTCCCGACCACATAGAAGATTTAGTCGAACTCATCTATTTTATGCTTCTAGCACACTTGCGCCTCACGCAGGGGATCATGTCCGCGATCTCAGCAGGCATGCTCACGTACGCAGCGTGCGTCGAGATGCTCGCCGGCGACTTCGTCATGGATCCCATCATGTGGCGGAGCGGCGTGGGGAAACAGGCACTCGCGCTGTTGAGTTTGGCAGCGGGCGTCGTGTCGATGGCGTTGGTGGGATCCTAAGGCCGTTCATATATCTCTCTTTGTAGCTTTGGACGTTTCTAGAATAATTCGTGCGATCGCGCTGTTGTATCGGGGAGACCAATCTGGGTCTACTCACTATCGGACAGCATGAGTTACGGACGCCATCGCGACAACTCTATTGAGTGAGGAACTAAACAAATACTAGGGAACAACGACAAATGGGAACTGTCCGGTAAACACACAAGACTTTAATGTCCTATAATAGTACATGGAAGAGATTGATGCCAGAAAGAAAAGGAAAGAGCACCGGGAAGTAACCGACTCAGACCGTGCGGGAGAGGTCCTGTGAGCTGTAGGTACGAGAGAGGGACCTGGATATGCCTTCCCAAGACGGTGACCCCCGAATTCGCGAACGTTTCGCGTCTGACTCACGTGCGGCTTCGCGTCGGGCCGACGGCGTGTCGGTCGTCCGTGCGCTGGTGTCCTCCTCCTCGTCTCCCTTGTAGGCGCGCTTCTGACCTCGCCCACCAGTGGGGGAGGACGGCAGCGGTGGTGAAGAGGGTCTGGGCGGGGAGGTTGGCCTCGGAAGCGACACGGCGCCCGTCCACGCGTCCGAACGCGGCCGCGCGCCATACGCCTCCGTGGGAGGCGACGTGAAGCGGTCCCATCCGCTGGACGCCGGCAGCGACGCCAACGACGGCCGTGGCGGCGAGGAGGACTCCCACCCGCTCGAACACGGGAGCGCGTCACGCGAGGCGGACACGGCGATGGGCCTGGCGTCTACGAGGACGTACTCCGAGTCTGGGGGCAGCACGCGCCCGAACACGTCCGTGTGGCGCGCTCTGGCGAGTTGGTGTGCCCGGGCGATGATCTCGGCGCGGCTGCGAGGCGGCGGGGGGATGTGGGTCTGCGAACGGTCGGGCCAGCGGGGGCTGGGCGCGGGCGGGCGATCGGGGGCACGACCGCAGACGTGGGTGATCTTGTTCCAGTCGACGTCTTCGAGTGGCCCTCTGAACGCGCCTTGTCGGCGCAGGGGTTGGGGGCGCCGGGTAAAGTCGATGATGGCCTCTCCCTGATCGTCATAGACGATGGGCTGAAAGTGTGGGCTGCCAGGGGGGTGAATGGTGACAGTGCGTGGGCCGCCTGGAAAGGAGACTATGGCGATCCGGCTGGTGGGCTGGTGGAAGGTAGAGTCGGGAGAGGGCACCGGGGCTGCTGCCACGGTGGCTGCGTGAGCGATGACCTGGGTAGCGTCCTCTTCGGGAGCTGTGTGTTGGTCTCTAAACTCGGCGAGCTGCGTCTCGCACTTTGCGATCTTATGACGAAGAGACCCGATTTCTAAGGCTAGAGTTCTATGTAGAGGATGTCAGTCGACGTGAAGGCGCGACGCGTGGGCGACGTACCCGAGGACATCATTGGCACTGGGCTTTGCGGCCGTCCGTTTGCCGTTGAGTTCGGCGATGGCATCGTCGAGCTTTGTCTGAACGGTATTTAGGTCGGAAACGCGACCGCTGTAAATGGACTCTCTGATGTCTTCTAGGAGAGAGAGTACGACGTTATCTGCGAGGGAGGGGCCAGCCATGGGCAGACGGATAGATGGGCGTACGGGTAATAGAGGAGATGGAGTTGTGGTCCGTGGCTTTATAACAATTGATCCGTGAACTGTGGGCGACATGTGGGAGATGGGTGGTCACTGCCGCGCTTTGACAAGAGTGCTTGGACGGTTTCATAACCGTCTTTCTTCGTCTCACCTCGGGAATATTGCACTGCAATTGATAGGTCGGATGACTACGAAGGGACCCATGCACGGACGGGTTGGTGGGGGACGAGGGGTCTCGCTTTGACCTCGGGTCCAAGCGGGCTAAACTAATGAGCCCGGAAGTTAGCTGGGTGTCGCCGTCAGCTTTGACAGTTCCAGAGCGGGCCGCTGTGATTCAAAGTCCTCTGTGCTTGCTGTCAATCTCCCCCATCACGGCCCACTCACGGCCCTCGGTCTGGTTCACGTCGTAATGTAGCCAGAAAAGCAGCTAGCCCATCTGTGATGACAGCTGGCTCAGCTTCGTTACCGGCCAAAGCGAGCCTCATTGTCTCGTGCGTATCAGCTGCAGGACTATGTAAATTGAGAGACACCACACCTACTGGTACCCATTCAAGAGATTTGGACGTACCTCGCCGGAAGTAGAAGGGTCCTCAGCATTAAGTAATTTCTCTCCAACTTCAAGATGCACAGGTGAGCGTGCGCCCAGGCTGAGGCTCTTCATGGCGAGCGACCTCAGCTTAGAGAGCAATGCATGGAGGTCCTTCAGAAACAGATGAGAATACATGAAGCCTCAATTGACGTATGAAGGATATCTGTGACAGCTGTCACGGCGAGTGCTACTGGTGTGACGTTCGTCCTCCAGATCTCCCCCGCCGTCTTTGTAAAGTCGGCTGCTGTTGTTGCCACGAATCTCCCCTCCCTCGCACGCAAATCCATCAGGGTGATCGAAGCGCAGAACGCACTTGACGAGGCCCGACTCATGTACACCTATCTCGTCTGGGCCCGTCTCGGCACACTTGCTCAGTACTACTAAGTCGGACCACGGCCAGACAGCCAACAAGGTGTACGCAACTGCACTCTCGCGCGCGACGTCCCCTATCTTAGTACATGGCATTGCCTCGGGGTCCTGTGCGGGCGTCTTACTGCTGCCCCTTGCGCCCGCGCTTGTCATACGTCCGTATAGCTCGACGTTCTCGCTTCGCCCCGCAATTGGGTTCAGTGGGTTACGGTGGATAACCTTTTCTGTCCCGGCTGCATTGCCGTTGCCGCCCAAAGAGGGGGGATGAGGTCAATTGTGTGCATATAGGCATGATGTTGAAACGCTCAGAGATGAACCCGTTACAGCACACCTTCAGATAACTTGCTGCGTGGTTCCTGCTCTCTGACGGTGTGTGTTATTCCTCACAGTCTTATTTGATTCTGACTGACGATAGGTCTCCCGTCCATCACTTCGACCGCAATTTTATTCGGCAAGTGCCCGCGATCGTCTTCGATCTCAGCGTCATGCCCAGGGAACACCGAACGTGGTCTCGCTTGCGGCGGTCGGTCAGGCGCACCCGAGCAACGACACGGGGCTGGGTCACCTCCCAGAGGTAGAGCACGAGATCCAAAGGATTCGTGATGAGACGAGTATGCCTGGAAACGTCCAGTTCGAGACCGTCGCCAGCCCTGCGGCGTCTACCGAAGGGGCCATGCAAGCCTTTAGAGATCACCAGTGGGTGCACGTCGCCTGTCATGGTGCGCAACACGCCGAAAAGCCCTTCGACTCCTGGTTCGCGATGGGCGATGGGAAGCTCACCCTGATGCGGATCCTCCAGGAACGCTATACGAACTCGGAATTTGCATTCCTGTCTGCGTGCCATACGGCCAAGGGAGACGCGTCGACGCCGGACGAGGTGCTCCATCTCGCAGCGGGGATGCAGTTTGCAGGGTTCAACGGGGTGATTGGGACGTTGTGGCGGGTGAACGATGCGGTTGCGCACCAGGTGGTGACTTGGTTCTATAAGGAGATGTTCAAGCACCCGAACATTGGTTTCGAGCATGCGGCTGCGACGCTGAACACTGCGGTGATCGAGACTGCTGATGAAGTGTCGTTGGAGAAGCGGATCGTGTTTGTGCACATCGGGATTTGAGTTGCTTGATTGACGTAGGTTCCTTTTTCTTCTTGCGGTCAAGAATATTGATCTTATTTCTTCCACTGGCAGGTCCCCTGCGAATGACTTGTGTTGCATCCCCATTCGCGAGATACCGAGCTGCTCGTTTTGATACATTTCGTTTTCGACGTCGTGTTTCCTTATGATTCCCTGATTGACGCGTACCTTTCTTGTTTCATTTTGTATCACCACTAGTACTATGGTCCGACGATAGTACTTGTTGGCTTCATCATGTTGGGCCCACTGAATTTCAATGTCATCTTGGTCATTCCATGCACAATATGACGGCGACAAGAGATAGCATAATTGTATCTACAAGTCGATCATAACGGTGTCTGTATCGTTTGCAACTTGAATTCTGCATGGATTGCTGACACCAACATATCAATGCCAGTAGTGCCAACACCCCGAGTCACCACAGCGGCAGATCACGGCTAATGTGAACAGACACGACGAAAAATACCTATTCTACACTGGCGCTCACAAGATGGTATCGGGTAAAGCACCAGATTATCTCGGTGTCATCCATCCCGGAAGAAAGCTATTGCAATCCATGCGGCCTAATCAAATCCCCTATCAATCAACCCTGCGGTACTTTCAGCCCCTTCAAGTAGTAGTGCGCCCTTCCAAGCATCCAAACCGTAAACGAAAACTTGAAGTTGGGATAGGAGATCATGCAGTTCTTGTTAAACACGCCTTCAATCGCCTCTTGTGGCCAAGATCAATAGGGAATTGGTACATTTCACGACACGGATATGAACTTGCTCCTCACCTGGAGCTGCCGCGACATGACCAAACGAACGGCCTTCTCAATGGGTCCTGCACGGGGATACTTGGCGTACATGAGTGCCATAGCTGCCCAGCATGTTTGCACAACCTGGGTATGCTCGTGTTCGACCCAACGACGGCGTTCGCAAGTCTGCAAGCCGGACTCAGATGCAATAAATAGGGTGCACAAACCTTGTAACTTTCCCCCCAACCTCCGTCCTCCCGTTGCTTCGAAAGCAGAAAATCACACGCGCGTCGGACAGCAGGGCTGTTTGAATAGTCCGCTCCACCGAGGGCTAGACTCTCCAATGCAAATTGGGTTGCGTAAGTGAAGCAGATCCCCCATGATCCGACCCAGCCTCCCTCTGGTTCTTGCACTTGATGAAGCCATTTGATCGCATCCGTAATCGTCTGCCTGTGAACACTGACTCAAGTCGCGGACTGAATAAAGTCGACCACACTTGCTTGATTTCTGCGCTCCGGTGGTCCGGGTAATGTCTCTTGAAAACTGACAAGGACGTTATCACGGAAGTCGTGCATTCTGGGTAGCAGAACTCGGTCATGATATCCCCTATACAACGTCAGCGTTATGTAGACGACACTATGATCATTGATCAGCATACACACCGAAGACCTCTGCCGCATTGAGCGACTCTAGCCATTTGGGACCCCTCACAAGTTCATAGCTTGCATACCCACCATTGCCATTTTGCATCGAAAGCAAAGTATCAACAACATCGAAGAGCCGGTCATCTGAAATAACCTTCTCCGTTCCTCTATGAGTTTGTTGAGTAAGGATGATCTTTCTAAACCAGGCATACGTACATCACCTGGTTCTGCAAATACAAGACCGATTTGAGACCTTCTCCTGTGCAGTCGCTGACAGTGTAACCCTGTTCCTTCGTGCTGAACGGCCATGCTCCTTTGGTTCGGTGACGATACGCCGACTCAAAGTGCTTGGGATTCTCTCGGATTTGGCAATCATCCAACAACCGCAACGCTAATCTCAGACTTTCCTTGTTCTCCGGCTCTTTCGCGAGGCCGGTCTCAACAAGCGCTTGCGTGATGAATCCAATGTCCCAAAGTTGGCTGCCATTCGTCCCGGACACCATCATACCTTCGGCACCAAGCCACATGAAATCGGCACGTTTCACGGCATGTTGACGATATGAGTCCGAATCGGGTCCATCGACGACAAAACGACATAGCAAGTTCATCATCTTGGAGACGGGGCCAATGGTCTGATATCCGGTGTTTTCATCTTCGTATACGACGAGTTCGTAGGCGCGCTCCAACCCAGCTTTGCGGAGAGCAGGTATAGTGTAACTCTCGTACACAGATGATACGCCACATAATGCATCGAAGATCGTGGTGTGAGGAAAGTAGAGGTCAACGGCTGCGACGTTGTTTCGTTGTGCTGGCCAGGATATGCAATGGTAGTCGACCGTGTATAACTCCTAAAAATACTCAATGTTAGAGTACGGTGGACATCTTGGACGCATACTTGACGAAGGGATCGGATCAAGTCGTTTTCTTCCATGCTGAAACGAATACCATAGAGATAGCTCATTGGTATGTAAACGTTGCGAGTATGAATCCACCACCTATGAGGATGAAATGGAATCCATTCAGGACAAAGCCTAAAAAATCAACACAGGTGAACAAGGAATCCGTGAATTGAACTAACCAGGGTTCGGGAGGAATGTGATTCAACCCTCCCCAGTCATAGACGTTGAGAATCGACAACCAGAACTTTCCCCACGACGGGACACCCGTTGCCCCCCCCCCCTGCCAGGAAACTCAAATCAGCAGGAGCAATAAATGCATAGTACAAGCTCACCCAGCCGATGAAGGGTACCCCTTGCCTTGATAGTAACCGGGTGTTCAGCGCTCATACCAAGGATCCGCAATGCTGCATAATTAAGGGCAGTTCCAAATACAGTTGAATTTCCTTCGATGTGTCTATTGGGGGTTATACCTTCTTCACCCTGACCGAAATTGTTACTCACAAACCCCAACCTCCGTCCTCGGGGTGCGCCCGATTAATGAGGTAACGAACCATCTCGAGACGTTCTTCCTCTTTGAACCCCATGCCGGCAGCATAGGACCCAATGACGAGACCGGGCAGCAGAAACATTGGCCCTCCATATTCTCCAGCCCAGTGACCATCATCTGACTGAAGGTGCTTGTAAAATGTATAACCATTCCGAGCAGCTTCAAGGGGAGTAGTCGCCTTTGGAAGGGCGGGAAGGTTCTGTCGAGGTCATCCATGGTGAATCCCACATATAGATGAATACTCACGAGAGCTTGACCGGTCCAGTACTTGTCCACGTAGTTCTGGGGCCACTTGTCGCACTCTTTGTCCGTCTTTAAATAGTGCCAGGTGTGACGACCCCCGTCATTCACGAGTAACCTCCACCGAGAGTAATCTGTGAAAGGTTGCTCGCCAGACTCTGGAATGTCGAGCGGAGAATACAAGTTTGTGAGCTCGCTGAACATGGTGATTCGATGGGGAGCTCGAACGATCGAGCACTTAACATATACGACAAAAAACTGACATTACCTTGTTTGACAAGTGACAAGCAATCTCATAACCATACTAAGTCCTTCACAGCTCCGGCTGCTATGGATCCTCCAGATGAGTGCCAGAGACGATATCAGTACTAGTGCCAATACTTGCGAGCACAGGAGTGAGAGCCGATGTCACCGAAGGTTGGTTCTACAGAAGGTTCTTTCGCTCGGAGCAAGTGCGTATCCGCAGGTAGGCGACAACGACGCGAGCCGAACAGTCTGGGGAAAGTGCTCACCAGCCGCTATACCCAGTACACTTGACACCTGTGTGGACTCAGCGGTCAGGCCTTCAATAGTTGACCAGCGTAACGTGGCCGAGGGATTTATCTGCAGGATTAAGTCCCATGCTTTGAATGTGCACAACGAGCCTCGGACACATCAGTAGGTTGATTTGCCCGTGGATAGTGATTGGTTGCGCCGGTGCTGTAGAAAGAGATTGGAAACATTTGGTGGAAATAGGACTTGCACTTACCTTGCCGGATGAACTCCGAATGAGAAGCGTGAATCTGCCGTCCAATTGGGCTTGCATTGTGATGCGACAGGGAATAACAACCGAGCATAGTACGTGCTTGTGTCAAATTCAAATGGTAAAGATGAAATGATGACTGATTGCTTTGCGCCAAGAGTACTTTTAACGTTTAGGACCCAGCGGCGTTTGTCGAGTTTTACATAATGATTGATGGGCTGTAGTACTAGTCATTTCCGCGCACCTCGACCAACGCCATCGACCTGGTAGACCACTGACAGAAAGTCCGCCCGGTTAAATCGGCTGTTTTATGGGCGCATCGAACGAAATGTTCAGAATGTGTTGCAGCTCTAGCGGTCACTGTCAGTGCGTATGCGAACAAACTGGCACGACTCTGCGAACCGTGGATCTCGTCAGCTGAGACGAGGGACAACACAGACACAGATCCCCATTAGAACATCTAGGCAAAGCTAGAGAAAGACGGCACGCCGAACTTTTGATGAACATGGCCCCGGCAGAGCGCCCAGCAACAACACTGGGCAAGACGATGTCATGGGGCTTACCCTGTGCTCCCTACACGACCGTTCTCTTGCAATCGAGCCGAGTGGCCTGTGGTGGATTTGCGCAGCCTGAGGTGAATTAGTTTATGGTAATTTGCCGCTACCGGCCCCGCGGCCTCGATCGAAGGCGCCGTGTGCAAGCATTCCGAGACCACTGCCGGTTGCTTTCCACCAGTGGTGCACGGCACGCCGAGAAGCCTCTTGACTCGTGGGCGGCAGGAAGCTCACCCCGATGTGGATCATTCTGGAACGCTCCACTAACTGGTTTGCGTTCGTGTCTGCGTCTCAAGGGAGACGCGTCGACGCCCGACGAGGTGCTCCATCTGGTGGTGCGGATGCAGTTTGTGGGGTTCAACGGGGTGATTGGAGGGTGGACGATGCGGTCGCGCACCAAAACACTGCGGATGAAGTGTCGTTGGAGAGATCGTTGTTTGTGTACTAATCGGAATTCCCTCTGCTCAGCAGGTGCGGGCTCCGCGCTAATCGACCAAATTGCTAATGCCTTTCATTTTTCGATACATGTGCTTGGTTATGTACTACGACTACGCGCTGCAGTTCAATGATTAAATCAACACTCTGGGTCTCTTGCGTCCGTTGACGATTTACTCATCGTTGCTGTGATCATCTGTATATCCCCTAGCAATGCCACTTCGACCTTGTTCCAATATACTCGGTTCATCCTCACCCACTCTCGCTTCCAGACCTCGAAAAGATCGAGAGTTCAGATACAGTGCTTGCAGAAAGTGTATGTGAGAACAGATCGCGGCTAGCTACCCTTGTGCTATGACACGTACCTGCCGCACTTTCTGGAAGCATTGTCATTGTCCCTTCCTGGTTCCGCAGAACCATTGCGTTCGAAGACGACGGCTCTCCATTACCGGGTTCAGGAACTAGACGTAAATCATATTAGAGGCCTGTATTCAGAGGCACTGCGTCTTACCACCGAAGCGCTTGGGGTGACGATATTTGCCAGTCACAAGTGAGAATGTTGGTTTATCCGGATCTCGATCCTCCTCCTCCTCCTCCTCCCCGCCAGCTTTTCACGATTAGTCCCAGTATTTCGTCACTGAAGAAATGGATACCAACCGTTGTGTTCGGCCAGTAGTTGTCCAAAATCGAGTACATAACGACCGCTCCATGTACCTTCTGGTTGAAGAGAGATCTCCAATTCGTATGGTGTGATTATTGGTCGGTAAAACTCCTGTAAGGCGGCATTTAGGTGAAGAGGTACGAACCAACGATCGCTAGGTGTACCTTGGATTCGATGACGCTGTTTTCTGGACAGGCCGCCAAAACGAAACACTCGATTTCCATAAAGTTCCCTAGTTTAGCTGGGTTGAGCTTTCCGACGCTGATCGTATAGCTCTTCTTTTGAGCTCTTTTGAGAATGGTGCGAAGATGGGATATGAGAGGCAAATAAGATGCTGTTGAGCGTCCGTCAAAGGGAAGAATTCAGGATGAGAAAGGACTGACCAACACCGAGCGTGCCCACAAGGATACCGAATACATCTGCATCACGTGCCTTCTGGACTGCAGCAAAGCGCCGCATGAGCAATCTATTCGTGCGCTCGGACTCTAGTCTTGAAGATTTGGTGGTCGGATTGTATGAATAAATCTGTCAGCGAGAGTCAATATGGGGGTGTCAAGGTCGTCAATCCGGACTGACACGGCTCGAGGAATGCGTCATTAGCAAGTTCGTGAGAGTAAGACTCTCTTCTCCAATGTATAGAATAATGCTCGCAGCTTCGTCTGTCTTGGCATCGTCATTCGCTTTGGTCTCGTTTTCGGACGACGGAGGTGCTGGCTCGACCCAGGTCGGTATCTCATGATATAAGATGGATGTGCCAAATTTGTCACGAAGTCGCTCCACAATACCACCTACAAAGTCAGTGAGGACTTTCGGGTGTGTCCAGGAATCGGGGGACTTACCTATCCGATATGTATACCCGACATCATGTCGAACAAGAATCGAGTTTTTCCCCAAGTCACCCGCGTCAAGTATGATCCTGCAGAGTTCTTGGA
Organism: Tubosaeta brunneosetosa; assembly: GCA_038094275.1. NCBI lineage: Eukaryota > Fungi > Basidiomycota > Agaricomycetes > Boletales > Boletaceae > Tubosaeta > Tubosaeta brunneosetosa. Next base: position 558 of record JBBPTV010000187.1, on the reverse strand, counting down.
TGCAATTCTCGACATCGATTGGCTTGCGCCCAAAGACGTAGACGACAGGCAGCCTAGACGTTCTGTCCTGGCCCCATCAGCATCGGACTAGAACAATGTCCAAGAACAACTTGCCTGCTCATGCACGCGTGACCATAATGAACCATCAGGTCAGCATTGACATGCTGAGCAGCGACCTCGTCGACGCAACAGCTGTATTGGTGTTTGAGTGTGGTGTCGGTCGACAGACAGGGCGTATCTTACTTGCCGTAAGACGTGTCCGCCAAAACATACGCGTCTCGGTCTTGTCCGATACTCTGCTTGAGCAGGCGGTAGACGGGAACGGCGTCATGCAAGAGTTCGTCTGGAAACTGAAGCGCCACCTGTACGTTCTGTTCAGTCAAGTTCAAGTTGGATTGGTGCGATCTGACCCTCCTAAACTCTCCCTTGAAGATGGTCTCCGCCGTCCTCTCGACCTCGTAAAACTCGGCGATGCTCGACGACTCTGGACGCTGTGCGGAGGCGCTGGACACCACGTCGATCGAGCGCGCGATGGCTTCTTCCCCGGAAGCAGAAAAC